>WNWK01002181.1:0-212500 GCA_009830355.1 Cherax destructor
CTTTGATTACAGACACAAAACAATATGAGGAGAAATGATACAGGTATGAGAGAACAAATGAGATATAAGATGAACCAAAATTAAGAACTCAGGTCAAACAATAAAATGGAGAGACTGAGATGAGTTAACTTGCTTAGCTATCAAAACGTTGAGGCCCAATCCCTGGACCCTTTATGTGCCTCTGTAAACTTCTGAGTACCACCCACACCATGAGTATGAGGTGTTTAATAAAGTTATTAAACTAAGTGGCGGCATTACTAAATGGACGACATGCCTGAGCAGGGAAATACACGAAAGACTAGAAATTATTTGTGAATGCACGAGACTAAGGAGAGTTCCCAGTTGGATGAGCAGGACAAATGGGAAAGGAGATAATTTATTAATTATTATCATTATCATTATTTTTACTTTACTGTATTATATGTGTCATAAGGGCCATAAAGTACCCTAGAAATGCTAAGAAATATTTGATCTGACAAATGGTTAATTAGTTGCAATTGCTTGCATGATTAGCACTTGAGCCACGTGAAGGCTTCCCCATATATCTGAGTGAGTGAGAAAGGAGGTAATAACTCACCCAGAAATGGCTCATAATATTGACATCCATGGTCTTCTGGATGAGATCATCCGGGACATGAAGGAAACTCTTGCCAGTCACAATACCAGCATTGTTCACAAGGATATCCACCTGTAAAAAAAAAAATTAAGGTTTCAACCATATATACGAATGTTGGTGAATGTATTTACTTCTTTGGGTCACTGCCTTGGCAGGCGGTTATTGAAGCAGTATAAAACAAAAGCTGATTTTTACAGTGGTCTTGAGGGCCCCACAGGTGGTACAGACACACATACTATATATGCAAGCGCGCATTTCGGAGCACCAGTGCGCAGGCGGGTCTGGCGACTCGGGAGGTGCCTGTGTTCAACACCGAAGTTTGCACAACCATTTGGTCAGCTACAGAAGCGCAAGACTCATCGCCAGAGAGGACAGCACGCGGTGCCGAGGAGTCCTAGAGTCGTCGCTCATCTGTGTGTACAGCAACTTTGACCAGAGCGGCGGCTTCTGCAGCATAGCTGAGCCTGTTGCCAAGAGGCTTCTTCGGCGCTGTCCCACCTGGAACTCAAGAGTGGTACACTGCAGGTCCTTTGGGTCACACTGTGTTTTTGACTATCACACTGCTTTTGGGACTCGCATGCAGCTTTCTCCACCTGACCCGGCGTTCTCCACCTGGCTGTGCCCTGTGTATATCTCCATGTTGTTCGTTTTCCAGGTGGATCTGTCTGTGACTCGATAGGGCCCACTGCGTGGGCGAAGCGTTGTCGGTGGGGGATCGCATTGTACTCTTATGTGTTTATTTTTCCATAGGTAGGATAATCGATTCAGACGTAGATGTCATAGAACTTCAGGAGGATTTAGACAAACTCAATTCCTGGTCAGAAAAATGGCAGATGCAGTTCAATGTAGATAAATGCAAAGTTCTAAAGCTCGGGAATGTTCATAACCCTAGCACCTACCAGCTTAATAATGTTGAACTCAGCCGTACAGAATGCGAAAAGGATTTGGGGATTATGGTAAGTAGCAACCTCAAACCAAGTCAGCAATGCCTAAGCGTAAGAAATAAAGCAAATAGATTACTGGGATTTATATCCCTATGTAATTCCTATTTTTAAAGCAGGGGACAAGTCGTTACCATCAAATTACCGCCCAATAAGTCTAACATCAATTGTAGGCAAATTACTAGAGTCGATTATAGCTGATAACATAAGAAGCCATCTCGATAGGCATAATTTGATTAATGATACTCGGCATGGATTCACTAGGGGCCGTTCCTGCCTAACTAATTTATTAACTTTTTTCAGTAAGGCTTTTGAGGCAGTTGATCATAATAAAGAATTCGATATTGTTTATTCGGATTTTAGTAAGGCTTTTGATAGAGTACCACATCAGAGACTGTTAAAGAAAGTGGCTGCTCATGGCATTGGGGGAAAAGTGTTGTCATGGATCGAGTCATGGCTCACCAATAGGAAGCAGAGGGTGTGCATAAATGGGGTTAAATCGGAGTGGGGATCTGTAACAAGTGGCGTTCCTCAGGGATCGGTTTTGGGCCCGTTGTTGTTTATAATATATATAAATGACCTTGACGAGGGAATTTCTAGTGATATGAGCAAATTCGCTGATGACACGAAGATAGGTAGGATAATCGATTCAGACGTAGATGTCAGTGAACTACAGGAGGATTTAGACAAACTCAATTCCTGGTCAGAATAATGGCAGATGCAGTTCAATGTAGATAAATGCAAAGTTCTAAAGCTCGGGAGTGTCCATAACCCAAGCACTTATAAGTTAAATAACGTAGAACTTAGCCATACAGATTGCGAGAAGGACTTGGGGGTGATGGTAAGCAGCAACCTTAAACCAAGACAGCAATGCCTAAGCGTACGTAATAAGGCAAGTAGATTACTGGGATTTATATCAAGAAGTGTTAGCAACAGAAGTCCAGAGGTTATATTACAGCTTTATACATCATTAGTAAGGCCTCACCTAGATTACGCAGCTCAGTTCTGGTCTCCATATTACAGAATGGACACAAATTCGTTAGAAAACATTCTGCGTAGAATGACTAAATTAATACATAGCATTAGAAATCTTCCTTACGAAGAAAGATTAAGGACCCTTAAATTACATTCACTTGTAAGACGTAGAATGAGGGGAGACATGATCGAGGTATACAAGTGGAAAATGGGTATTAACAAGGGGATATAAATAAGGTCTTGAGGATATCTCTCCAAGAGAGAACCCCAATAATGGATTCAAGTTAGATAAGTTTAGATTTAGAAAGGATATAGGAAAGTATTGGTTTGGAAATAGGGTAGTTGATAAGTGGAACAGTCTGCCTAGTAGGGTTATTGAAGCAAGGACCCTGGGTAGTTTTAAATTTAGGTTGGATAAATTCATGAGTGAAAGGGGTTGGATTTGAGTGGGAATTGCACATGAGTAAATAAAATTATCAAAGCTTATTTCTTGGGTAGCATTGAAAATTAGGTTGAACAAATATTCTGTTAGTGGGATGGAATGTGAAGGACCTGTCTAGTATGGGCCAACAGGCCTGCTGCAGTGTTCCTCCTTTCTTATGTTCTTATGTTTCTTATGTACACAACACAATTAGATCTAACTTGGGCTAGCCCAGTAAAGTCAAACAGCATGGACACCCATCTAAAATTTAAAAAAAAAAATATTAAAAAAGTATATGTAAGCTATAAATAATTCTTTGATAAGTGTATATAGTATGCACATGCTTTCACTGGGCCAGTATTTCACTCTGTTATAGATTTAGTAATCTAAACTGGTGGGTTTAGCTCTTAGTTTTGATTATAATAATAACCCACCACTCAAACTTCTCCTTACTAATTTTAACAGGACACATGACCATAACACTAGACACAGATCACTCCTCGATGTTCCCTGTGTCCACCTAACACTATGTAAAAACTCAATGCATATAAAAGGCACGAAAATTTGGAATTCATTACCTATCATTGCCAAAGAAACCCTACCTGTACCCCAATTCAAAACGATGCTAAAAAACCACCTTCTCACCCAAAGCTAATTGCTCCATATCAAACATTCCCAGCAAAGTAGAATAATCACTTAACGTAAAACCTGACTAATCAATTCAATGTAATGTATGAATGAACGAATGAATGAATGTAAAACCTGTTATGAATAATACATACTTAGCTAATTATTCTCACAACACTTACATTATAATGACCACGTAAACTAACTGCAATGCAATTAATTGTTTTAAATTGTTATCTCACTCAATTAGTTGCATTGCTACAATAAATTGCTACAATTAATTGATATGTTCAACTTATATTCAAACTTTATAACTTAGATATGCAACTTTACTTATTTTATAAATTATCAACCATAACTTTTTATTATTTTATTATTATTATTGCTTTAATTTGTTTAATCTGATTTAATTAATTTTATAATGAAGACAAAAGTACAAAACTGTTTAAAAAAAGTCATGTCTAAACTATGTTCAAATTTCATAGTTTAAATACTCACCTTTACTCATTGTATACTATCTACAAAAATTCTTACAATTTAGTTTTAAGTTAATTTTAAGTCTGCCCAAAATGCCCTGCATACTAGGGGCTTTTGGCATGTACACCTCATGTAATCTCAATAACCAAATGTAATCCTTTGTATCATGTCCAAATAAAAATATTATTATTATTATTATTATTATTATTATTATTATTATTATTATAATAAAACAAATATCAAAATAAAGTTTTCTTCCACAACGTGAGACTTTTTCTTTAATATCGTCAAGATACCTCGTTAAACTGATATGATAATGGTCGAAGACGGACCAAAACGTCGCCAGTAACTATGTCCCAGGGAGGTCTGAGAAAGACCCATTGTGACCTCCATAATCCTGTCTTCTGCACTTCGCCTTGCCACAGGATGAGCTGGGGTCACAATGACTTAAAACTCAAGCGGCACAAAGAAAGTCGTCTTAAATTTCCTTTCCAAAATGCTTAGCTGTGAAAAGCCATCCAGATTTAATTTAGATTATTAACCCGGCATGTCAGTAACCTTGGATAACTCAGTAAAGTAACTAAAGTTTATTTCCCTGGTTTTATTATTCCCCTCCCCCAGGATGCGACCCATAATAGTCGGCTAACACCCAGATACCTACTTACTGATAGGTGAACATGGGCAACAGGTGTGAAGAAACATGGCCAATGTTTTCGCTTGTTCTGAGATACATCCCAGGTGTTTTAGAAGTGACTTGAAGGTGCTACCACTTGAGTCACCAGCCCCGCATCACTGCATCTCACAAGCTCAGCCTCGTATCATAGTTATATAGGCGAAGAATAACAAAAAAATAAAAAAAAACCGGACTTGACTGATTTATAAACAGTCCATAAATTTGAAATAAAAACGGGACTTTGTTTCGGTTCGTCCTAGAACCATAATCAAATTCAAATATTTTGTAACATTTTCATTTCTTTGTAATCAAAGGTTATTTGGGTTTCATAATTATAACAATATTTTCTACAGTGAATATGTAAAATCTGATTTGTTGCATTAATAACAAATTATTTCTTATATACTGTGCTGTAAAAAAATGACCACTAGATGAATGCACGTTCAGTATTAATGAAAGAAAACGGGAGAAAGATTGACCTTGCCGACGTCTTGCTTGACCTTGGCGGCAGCGGCGTATATGGCCTTGCGGTCACACAAGTCCACGGTGTAAGCATGACATTCACCCCCGGCCGCTGTCACCTGTTGCACCGTCTCCTCGTTACCTGCAACACAACCCAAAACTTGTAGTCTACCTTATTAACACACACCTGGCTGGCGGGGCCAGGAGCTTTGAATTGACCCCCTCAATCACAAATAGGTGAGTACACACACACACGGGTCTTAGTCATATGATGACCCCGCAGAGAAGCGCGAAGGGAAAGAAGCCAATATATACACGAGAGGGGGCCGGGGCTGGGAGTAGTAGAACGAGAGGATTTAGAAATAGTAATAGTGGTAGAGGCACCAGTAGTATTATAAATAGTGCAACAGTGTTAACGAAACAATAGTATTGTTCCAGTCATGGTATTGTGCCTTTTTATCTTTTACGTCACACTAAAAATGGCCCTCGGAACTGTAACATGCCCACCACTCCTTCAGAGTGCAGGCATTGTACTTCCCACCTCCAAGACTCAGACCCAACTCCCCGGTTTCCCGAATCCCTTCATAAATGTCACCTTACATTTCATCCCAAGAAAACATTTTTCTCCACTCAATCCAATCTAAGACGCTCAAACACATTTACTGGCTGCTCAGGTCCCTTCTGCTTAAAACCTCCACCACGGGTTTATACAATCTTTGTCATTCTATTCTGGTTCTGACCTGCTCCTACACTCCCCCCCCTCTGCAGGTCGTTCCACTTCCTTACTACTCCAAGACTGAAGAAATATGTCCTAACATTGTGAATCGACCCCTGCAACCACAACTAGGTGAGTACACACACACACACGCAGTGAAACTGGTCGAAATGAGTTGAGAGGCGGGGACCAGGTGAGAATGTATAAACACAGGGGAAGGACTGAGACATGATTACATGATCAAGGGGACAGAGGTGGACGATGAAATCAGATGAACCATAAGGATGTAAGGAAGTATTTGTTTAGTCTCAGGGTGGTTTAAAAGTGGAAAGATTTGTATGAGGCAGTGATGGAGGCAAACTCAGTACACAGTTTCAAGAGTAGATATGATAAGAACCAAAAGAATAACAATCAGTGATAAAGAGATAGGACCAGGAGCTGAGCACTCACGCTCACTAAGCAGCTGAGCACATCACGACATTCAAACACACACACACACACGATGAGTCACAAGAATGTTAGGACATATTTCTTCAGTCTTGGAGTAGTAAGGAAGTGGAACGACCTGCAGAGGGGGGGGAGTGTAGGAGCAGGTCAGAACCAGAATAGAATGACAAAGATTGTATAAACCCGTGGTGGAGGTTTTAAGCAGAAGGGACCTGAGCAGCCAGTAAATGTGTTTGAGCGTCTTAGATTGGATTGAGTGGAGAAAAATGTTTTCTTGGGATGAAATGTAAGGTGACATTTATAAAGGGATTCGGGAAACCGGTGAGTTGGGTCTGAGTCTTGGAGGTGGGAAGTACAATGCCTGCACTCTGAAGGAGTGGTGGGCATGTTACAGTTCCGAGGGCCATTTTTAGTGTGACGTAAAAGATAAAAAGGCACAATACCATGACTGGAACAATACTATTGTTTCGTTAAACGAATGATGGTAAATGTGTTCCCTTTTAAGGGTCACACTACCTTGGTGAGATACGACTGTTGTGGTAAAAAAGTGAAAACTGTACGACGCTACGGTCTATTATAAGATTCCGAGTGGGAAGAAAATTGGTGAAAGCTGCCAGTCAGGTCAAGGAAGTAGGTGGGTTGAGGGGACCGCAAAGGTCAGGTCAAGTCACGGGTGTTAGGAAGTGAGTGTGGTAAATAAATACATTATTCTACCCAATGAGATATGATCAAGACCCATTGTGATATCTGTAATTCTGCATTTTTGCGTTACCGCTCACAGGTGCGCTGCGGGTGAACAGCTGTCGTCGCTCAGGAAGCACAAGTAATAAAATACACCATTGTGAACATACGATCATTTGACAATATACTAGAGAAACCAAGTACGCAAGCAACATAAATACATATAAGAGTGAAAGCTATTTTTCACATAGTTGAACATAAGAGAGTGTAAGTGCGTCACCCTCCCACACATTAGTCGACTAAACACAGGTAACCTATTTATTGCTACTGGTTAGGTTAGTTATACTATTTTTTCCTTCTTTTCACTTGTGCCAGATTTACTTGGTATATTCGTATGCCTCTTGGTATATACGTATGCCCTCTCTTAGAGACAATAAATCTTAAAATTATATAAATGTTATAATAAATATAAATATATGCAAATATGACAGAATAGACAGAAAATGGTAAAAAATGAAAATCACATAATTACTATTTATTGCGAAATATGTATTTTTTTTATTCCTAGCTTTCACCCAAACGACACTATATATTCTGAAGCGCATTCATCTCTTGATGTTTATGTACTGAGAGCAAGTGTATACACACTGAGAAGTGTATATGTCAGTGTGTCGTGGGGTTCTTCTCGTGGATTGGGTAATAAACAGACGAGCTGGGTTGGTAACTTGATGTATTGGAGAAAGATGTATGGGAGTCCCAGAGCCTAACGCCTGATCTACCCTATGACTCGATGGTAACTGACTCTAGGAGAGGCGAGGGGCGTTCATATTCGAAGACTGACCTTTGACACTGCTTAGGTCATCAAGAATGTAACGGCCAACAGTCATGTACAAAGCTCGTGACTCAGTAACGGTTGTAAGCTACTAATACAGTACTATAACTGAACTGCTTGACAAATATACACACACACTTCGGAGTTTATTTTACTCCCTCCATAAGAGATTAAAGTATCCTTGACTGTAGGTGTACAGGTAGATTTGCAGCCATAATGACCCTCGTGTAGTCAGTGGTCCTTACAAGTAGATTTGCAGCCTTAATGACCGTCATGTAGTCAATGGTTTTTCCAGGTAGATTTGCATCCTTAATGACCCTCGTGTAGTCAGTGGTCTTTAAACCTAATAAACCAACCAACCAACAACACTGTTACCGTATGTTTAACACTTGAAAAGTGCCAAAGTATATTAACAAATGACTCTAGCTGCAGAAGACTCGAACCCACACTGTCTCCCTCACCAGAGACACAATGTGGCAGACATTAGCACTCTCGGCCAGGACATCCTTATAAGTTTTGCTGTTTCATTAAGGTACTCGATATAAAAACAAGTTTGCCCAAGAGTACACGCAGCGTTAATGTTGTAAACACGTTTACGGGAGTGTTAATGAATCATCTCGCTCTTACTGTACAATATCACACACACACAAGAGTCATCTACTGGTTAGGTCTATTTCAACTGCCGGCGATCTTATATTCGGTTATTTTGATCTGTAACTTAGTTTCCCCAAGAGACATAGCTGCAATTTTACTGATTTGTGTTATACACCGATCCAAGATTGAATTTTACAGTTTTTGATTACACGAACTGTAAGTACTTAACAAGGCTTGAGGCAAGGGTTTGACCCAGGAGAGTTAAAGACGCCCAAGGTGATCAGCTGCCATTTTCAAGCCAAGCCAATGTCTTGATGGTGGCTTTCCCTTTTGCCCTGTTCCAGACTGCCAAGGCACTCAGCTTCCTGTTGCTGCTGACTGCTGTGAATCGTCCAGCTGTCTGCTGACCTCCCACACAAGCACACACACTACCCTACACTTACTTAGTTTTCTTGTTCTCCACGGAGACGTATTTATACTTATTTATCTATATTTATTACTTATTTATCTATTAAGCAAATATTGCAAACCAAGCGATACAAGATGCAAAACAACCACGGGAGGAGTAGAATGATAGTTCTAGGCCTTTCGTGTTGCAATCAACACATCATCAGGAGCTTGCAAAATTGCCGAAAAGAGTAGGAGTTCCAGCAAATAACGTTCCCAAAGGACCGCCTTTAACGGTCCTTTGGGACCGCAATTTGCAAGCTCCTGATGATGTGTTGATTGCAACACGAAAGGCCTAGAGCTATCATTCTACTCCCCCCGTGGTTGTTTTGCATTATTTATCTATATCCGTAGGGAGATGTGTATATATTTGCCGCCTATATAACAACGGGGAGATGTGTATACCTATTATTTACATAAAATAATACACAGCCTAACTGCTGCTATCCTCCTCAGCCCCTATCTATGGTATATTGCCTTACTCATACGTCTTAATTAACAAGACAGACAAATGTAAATAAGATACGACAGCCTATCGGGACGATAAGGCACATTATTATTATTATTATTATTATTATTATTATTATTATTATTATTATTATTATTATTATTACACTGGTCAATAAAAATACTTTTGCTAACTAATTTTGAAACGCTGAATTAGCGCCGGGGAAATGGGAGGAATTCGGGTTGGAGCAGCAGACGAGGAGAGTAGCTCCAGTTCTTTGGATCAAGAACTTTTCACCGGTATCAAGGCATCCTCCCTTTGAAGAAACACTAGGGCAGGAAGCAGGTGTACACTGAACTACAGTGAACAAAGTGTACCAGCCTGTTAAGTGTTGTGCACTTTGTAATTACACTCAGTATACAAGTAGCTTCACTTTCTTGTATGATTCGTAATGGTTCTTATTCCTCTGGTACTTCCTTTGCAACATAGGAAGGCTGGTCCGGGACGGGCCACGGGGGGCGCTGATCCCAGGAAAGATCAACAGTCACAAATTCTTCAAGACTGATATAGGCCTGAACACCTCCTTTCAAGACTGAATGACTGATCACCTTATACTGCTTCACATCTTCCAGCGTCTCCAGTGTTATTCTCCCTACTACTGAACTGATAAAGCTACTGGTTGTCGAAACGTCTCCACAATAGTACCTAAGTGTTGTAACTGTGTCTTATTCATGTACATACACAGAGTGCCATAAGACAGGAAACATAGCGTAAACTCAGTAATTTACTTTTTTTATACAGGTGCTCTTGACGTTTTTGAAGGAAACATCCATATAATAAATTCGTGTCAATAATAATAATAATAATAATAATAATAATAATAAATAATTATAACACTTTCTACGAATAAAGGCCTTTACTGTGTTTTTGTTTTTAGTTTTCTTGGTGGTTCCAAAGTTACGGGACACCTTGTACAAGTTAGTTAAGCTGGTGCATCCAGAGTGGAAACTTGAAACATTAAAGAAAGGAAAGAAGATGTATGAATACCTGAATAAAGATGATCCAGGGATGATAGCTGCAACATAGTCTGCAGTGTCATGTTCAGTGCTTACCTGCAGTGTCATGTTCATGCCCAGAGCTCACCTGCACAATACCGGCTATAGACAAATAAAAGAACCAATATAATCTCAGAATTACCTCAGCCAGAACCTAAATGCAGCAACAAAAGGCAGAAAATGTGAGAGGAAATGCAATCACAGAATACACAAGAAGACCAATCTTTGCCTTTGACTGTCTGGGTTGTTTGTTCCTTGTATGGAGACTCAAGTTACCGCCTGGTACAAAAGGTCTTGGAATTGCTACCTGCGTTCCTAAAGAACAAAATAAAATATTAGGAAAAAAATAACTGAGGTAGTTTACTGATTTTTAAAAGGTCTTCTTAGCCTGAGACATGGGTAGCCATCAGTGTGCAAGAAGGCTTCTTAGCCTGAGACATGGGTAGCCATCAGTGTGCAAGAAGGCTTCTTAGCCTGAGACATGGGTAGCCATCAGTGTGCAAGAAGCTTCTTAGCCTGAGACATGGGTAGCCATCAGTGTGCAAGAAGGCTTCTTAGCCTGAGACATGAGTAGTCATCAGTGTGCAAGAAGGCTTCTTAGCCTGAGACATGGGTAGCCATCAGTGTGCAAGAAGACTTCTTAGCCTGAGACATGGGTAGCCATCAGTGTGCAAGAAGACTTCTTAGCCTGAGACATGGGTAGCCATCAGTGTGCAAGAAGGCTTCTTAGCCTGAGACATGGGTAGCTCATCAGTGTGCAAGAAGGCTTCTTAGCCTGAGACATGGGTAGCCATCAGTGTGCAAGAAGACTTCTTAGCCTGAGACATGGGTAGCCATTAGTGTGCAAGAAGACTTCTTAGCCTGAGACATGGGTAGCCATCAGTGTGCAAGAAGACTTCTTAGCCTGAGACATGGGTAGCCATCAGTGTGCAAGAAGACTTCTTAGCCTGAGACATGGGTAGTCATCAGTGTGCAAGAAGACTTCTTAGCCTGAGACATGGGTAGCCATCAGGGGTAAGAAGGCTTCCTAGCCTGAGACATGGGTAGCCATCAGTGTGCAAGAAGCTTCTAGCCTGTGACATGGGTAGCCATCAGTGTGCAAGAAGGCTTCTAGCCTGGACATGGTAGCCATCAGTGTACAAGAAGGCTTCCTAGCCTGAGACATGGGTAGCCATCAGTGTGCAAGAAGGCTTCCTAGCCTGAGACATGGGTAGCCATCAGTGTGCAAGAAGGCTTCTTAGCCTGAGACATGGGTAGTCATCAGTGTGCAAGAAGGCTTCCTAGCCTGTGACATGGGTAGCCATCAGTGTGCAAGAAGGCTTCCTAGCCTGTGACATGTGTAGCCATCAGTGTGCAAGAAGGCTTCCTAGCCTGTGACATGGGTAGCCATCAGTGTGCAAGAAGGCTTTCTAGCCTGTGACATGGGTAGCCATCAGTGTGCAAGAAGGCTTCCTAGCCTGTACATGGGTAGCCATCAATGTACAAGAACTTGATACAAACGAAAACAACTGAGGGAACACATTACTGAAATGCATTGCGTAATTCTTTTTCCCCAAGTACAGTATAAAAAATATACAACAATAAAACTTATGTAACATTGCTTAAGTGTTTATTTTTCCATGGAAAATAAACCTTACTTTAAGTTACTTTACGAGGGGAAAGAGAGGAAGAGATGACCATATACAACCCCAAAAACATCTTTCTCTCTCCCTTTGACCTAACAGTGGCCAGCCACCCCTCACCTCCCCAACCAATCAACCCTTCACACCTTGCCCTCATTTCCATTAGGGCCATAAACCCATTTACAAACCTTTCCATGTTTTTTTCCTATATACCCTACACACCCTCAATCCAAAACATACATACCCTTTATACCCAACAACCCACTTTCAGTCGCCTAACCAACAGGACCCAAAATGCTACCCATATTACGGGCTTTCAAAATATTGTATATTTATGCAAAATGATTTGAAAAATTATTTTTACTATTTTTAGGGAAGCGCTAAACACATAAGGATCATATAATACATGGGGAATGGGAGGTAATCGTATTTGATTCTTGGAAAAGATGACCTGCTCCAATTTCTTAGATAAATAGCCCCTCAGTCCACAGCACAGTGCCAAGACTACCTTAGCCCATAGTGTCAGCACTATCCTAGTTCACTGTCAGCACTATCCTAGTTCACTGTCAGCACTATCCTAGTTCACTGTCAGCACTATGTTAGTTCACTGTCAGCACTATCCTAGTTCACTGTCAGCACTATCCTAGTTCAGTGTCAACACTATCCTAATTCACAGTGTCAGCACTATCCTAGTTCACTGTCAGCACTATCCTAGTTCACTGTCAACACTATCCTAGTTCAGTGTCAACACTATCCTAATTCATAGTGTCAACACTATCCTAGTTCACAGTGTCAGCACTATCCTAGTTCACAGTGTCAGCACTATCCTAGTTCAGTGTCAGCACTATCCTAGTTCACAGTGTCAACACTATCCTAGTTCACAGTGTCAGCACTATCCTAGTTCAGTGTCAGCACTATCCAAGTTCAGTGTCAGCACTATCCTAGTTCAGTGTCAACACTATCCTAATTCATATTGTCAGCACTATCCTAGTTCACAGTGTCAGCACTATCCTAGTTCACAGTGTCAGCACTATCATAGTTCACAGTGTCAGCACTATCCTAGTTCACAGTGTCAGCGCTATCCTAGTTCACAGTGTCAGCTATCCTAGTTCACAGTGTCAGCACTATCCTAGTTCACAGTGTCAACACTATCCTAGTTCACAGTGTCAACACTATCCTAGTTCACAGTGTCAACACTATCCTAGTTCAGTGTCAACATCATCCATTTGTCAACCTATCCTAGTTCACAGTGTCAGCACTATCTAGTTCACAGTGTCAGCACTATCCTAGTTCACAGTGTCAGCACTATCCTAGTTCACAGTGTCAGCACTATCCTAGTTCACAGTGTCACACTATCCTAGTTCACAGTGTCAACACTATCCTAGTTCACAGTGTCAACACTATCCTAGTTCAGTGTCAATACTATCCTAGTTCAGTGTCAACACTATCCTAGTTGTGTCAACACTATCCTAGTTCACAGTACCAACGTTATCCTAGTTCACAGTGTCAACACTATCCTAGTTCACAGTGTCAGCACTATCCTAGTTCACAGTGTCAACACTATCCTAGTTCACAGTGTCAACTATCTAGTTCACAGTGTCAACACTATCCTAGTTCAGTGTCAACTCTATCGTTCATAGTTCAGTGTCAACACTATCCTAGTTGTGTCAACACTATCCTAGTTCACAGTACCAACGTTATCCTAGTTCACAGTGTCAACACTATTCTAGTTTACAGTACCAACGTTATCCTAGCCGTTATCAAACCATTTAAAGTTGTGTATCTAAGCACTAGCGTGGTATTCAACAACATTGTGTATCTAAGCACTAACGTGCTTAGATACGTTAGAGTTTCTAATATCTTGCTATATAATAGCCCTATAATAGCAATATATAATAGTCCTAAGGGCTATTATATAGCGAGAGAGAGAGAGAGAGAGAGAGAGAGTGAAAGCTAGCCAGCAATCAAGACAATATACCTGAAAGTCAGGGGTGTGTGGACATCATCCTACACCCCTTCCCCACACACACAAACACACGACTGGTCCACCTTGTAAGCACTCTCACTTGCCAGTAATGAAGGCGAACTGAGCACATTCTTATCACAGGTGAGCCGAATAAACTCTCAGACCAGAGTGTTTAGCTGCCCTCCATAAGTTACACGTAAAAACATAAGACCAGTGAAACACTGCAGCATGCCTACTGGCTCATACCTAACTGGAATCTACCTGGAGGGTTGTTTCCGGGAAGGAAGGGGTTAACAACCTCGCGGCCAAGTCCATGACCAAGCCTCCCGGTGCATCAGGGTCTCATTAACCGGGCTATGCAAGTTCAGATCACACCCATTCACGTACCCCTTCAACTTACAATTAAAGCTACCCAAGGTTCTCGTCTGTGACGTTATACCTGTGAGTTTGTTCCACTCATCTGCGGCTCTACTGCCAAACCAATACTTTCCCATATCCTTTCTAAATCTTAACTGTTAAGCCAGTTGCTTCCATATATAATAATTGGTGTGGGTGGGCGGAGTTTGACCTGCTTAGTATGGATCAGTAGGCCTCCTGCAGTGCTCATTTCTTATGTTTTGTCTGCAGGTGTACAGGAACATGAGTACGCAGGTACACACATACACACACAGCACCAAGGGGGGTCACAATTGGAAGTTGAAGACTCAGATGAGTCACAGGGATGTTAGGAAGTATTTCTTCAGTCACAGAGTTGTCAGGATGTGGAATAGTCTGGAAAGTGAGGGAGTGGAGGCAGGTACCATTCACAGCTTTAAGAAGAGGTATGATAAAGTTCATGGAGCAGGGAGAGAGTAGACCTAGTAGCGAACAGTGAAGAGGCGGAGCCAGGAGCTATGATTCGACTCCTGCAACCACAATTAGGTGAGTACACACACACACACACACACATACATACATACATACATATATATATATATATATATATATATATATATATATATATATATATATATATATATATATATATATATATATATGAGAGAGAGAGAGAGACAGACAGACAGATAGAGACAGAGACAGAGAGAGGCATACATACACGGATATATAAGTATACATACTACAAACATACCGTACATAGGTACTAAGGGTCAAGAGGAGGAAGAACAGGAAAGAGAGGAGGGAAACAAGGAAGATAAGACGGAGCAGATGCAGGAGGAGAAATGAGAGCACGAATAAAAACAAGGAAAAAGTTAGAGGAGAAGAAAGTGAAGAAGAATTATGAGGAAAATGAGAAAACGATGACTTGGATTTGCAACAAAAACAGCAATGACAGAAAGTTGTTCCTCCTCACCACCGCCGCTAAAGGAGGAGGAGCAGGAGGAGGGGAGGAGGAGCAGAAGCAGGAGGAGGAGGAGGAGGAGGAGGAGGAGGAGGAGGAGGAGGAGGAGGAGAAGGAGGAGGAGGAGGAGGAGAAGGAGGAGGAGTAGTAGGATGAGGAGGAGGGGAGGAGGAGCAGGAGGAGGAGGAGAAGGAGGAGGAGGAGGAGGGGAGGAGGAGCAGGAGGAGGAGGAGAAGGAGGAGGAGGAGGAGGAGGGGAGGAGGAGCAGGAGGAGGAGCAGGAGGAGGAGGAGGGAGGAGGAGGAAGGAGAGGAGGAGGAGGAGGAGGGAGGAGGGGAGGAGGAGCAGGAGGAGGAGGAGAAGGAGGAGGAGGAGGAGGAGGGGAGGAGGAGCAGGAGGAGGAGGAGGAGGAGGAGGAGAAGGAGGGGGAGGGGGAGGAGCAGCAGCAGCGGAGGCGGCAGTACAGCTACAGCAGTACTCTTGTCACCGGCGCCACAACCAACACAACAACCAAGCTTCCTGATAAGTCAGAGCTGAAGGGGTAATCTAGTTACCTGAATCACTTCACACTCGAACGCAAGAGAGATGTACCTGATAAGTCATACTATATATATATATATATATAATAGCTACCTTGACCTCTGAACTCCTGATTCCCTCCTTGCTCGCCAACCCCTAAACTCCCCCAACTCAACAACCACACAAATACATAGCTAGAAAACAAACTAGTAAGCAAGTGTAAAGGAAGTATAACAACACAAATAGGAACCAGCAGACCCACTGGACATCATAATGAAAAGTGTCATGTGAAACATGCCTGTGGAGAAAGCAACGAGGTCAGTAGATTATGAGACACTGTCGACATTAGATTAAGACTAGGCTGTAAGTGTCTGGCAGTACATTAGGTGTGGCGATGACACTGACATGAAATTTTAAGTGGATAGAAAGAAGGCCAAATACTAGAGCATTTTTATCCCAGCGCGTCCATACCATCCTACCATTTAGAGATAGTTCCTAACAAACCATGCAGGAAGTGGCAAATCACTTCATTGTTAGTAACAAGACATCTGAAATAATGGACCTGTAGCCACATATTTCACCTGCCAGATAAATAATCTAATATTTGATGAGATTATAGCCCAATAATGAGACTATTCCATACTGTACTCTCTAGATAACTTATGCAAAGGAATTATAATACATGAAATGACATTTGTAAAGCTGTAACATGGTGAGAACATCCAGAGTGGCTACCATGGTCTGCTTAGTGGTGTCTGATAAAGATGTAACATGTCTAGTGGTGTCTGATAAAGATGTAACATGCCCAGTGGTGTCTGATAAAGATTTAACATGCCCAGTGGTGTCTGATAAAGATGTAACATGTCTAGTGGTGTCTGATAAAGATGTAACATGCCCAGTGGTGTCTGATAAAGATTTAACATGCCCAGTGGTGTCTGATAAAGATGTAACATGTCTAGTGGTGTCTGATAAAGATGTAACATGTCTAGTGGTGTCTGATAAAGATTTAACATGTCTAGTGGTGTCTGATAAAGATGTAACATGTCTAGTGGTGTCTGATAAAGATGTAACATGCCTAGTGGTGTCTGATAAAGATTTAACATGCCCAGTGGTGTCTGATAAAGATGTAACATGTCTAGTGGTGTCTGATAAAGATGTAACATGTCTAGTGGTGTCTGATAAAGATGTAACATGTCTAGTGGTGTCTGATAAAGATGTAACATGCCTAGTGGTGTCTGATAAAGATTTAACATGCCCAGTGGTGTCTGATAAAGATGTAACATGCCTAGTGGTGTCTGATAAAGATGTAACATGTCTAGTGGTGTCTGATAAAGATGTAACATGCCTAATGGTGTCTGATAAAGATTTAACATGCCCAGTGGTGTCTGATAAAGATGTAACATGTCTAGTGGTGTCTGATAAAGATGTAACATGTCCAGTGGTGTCTGATAAAGATGTAACATACCTAGTGGTGTCTGATAAAGATGTAACATGTCTAGTGGTGTCTGATAAAGATGTAACATGCCCAGTGGTGTCTGATAAAGATGTAACATGTCTAGTGGTGTCTGATAAAGATGTAACATGCCCAGTGGTGTCTGATAAAGATGTAACATGTCTAGTGGTGTCTGATAAAGATGTAACATGCCCAGTGGTGTCTGATAAAGATGTAACATGCCTAGTGGTGTCTGATAAAGATGTAACATGTCTAGTGGTATCTGATAAAGATGTAACATGCCCAGTGGTGTCTGATAAAGATGTAACATGCCCAGTGGTGTCTGATAAAGATGTAACATGTCTAGTGGTATCTGATAAAGATGTAACATGCCCAGTGGTGTCTGATAAAGATGTAACATGCCCAGTGGTGTCTGATAAAGATGTAACATGCCCAGTGGTGTCTGATAATGATGTAACATGCCCAGTGGTGTCTGATAAAGATGTAACATGCCCAGTGGTGTCTGATAAAGATGTAACATGCCTAGTGGTGTCTGATATAGATGTAACATGTCTAGTGGTGTCTGATAAAGATGTAACATGCCTAGTGGTGTCTGATAAAGATGTAACTTGTCTAGTGGTATCTGATAAAGATGTAACATGCCTAATGGTGTCTGATAAAGATGTAACATGCCCAGTGGTGTCTGATAAAGATGTAACATGCCTAGTGGTGTCTGATAAAGATGTAACATGTCTAGTGGTGTCTGATAAAGATGTAACATGCCTAGTGGTGTCTGATAAAGATGTAACATGCCTAGTGGTGTCTGATAAAGATGTAACATGTCTAGTGGTGTCTGATAAAGATGTAACATGCCCAGTGGTGTCTGATAAAGATATAACATGCCCAGTGGTGTCTGATAAAGATGTAATATGCCTAGTGGTGTCTGATAAAGATGTAACATGCCTAGTGGTGTCTGATAAAGATGTAACATGCCCAGTGGTGTCTGATAAAGATGTAACATGCCTAGTGGTATCTGATAAAGATGTAACATGTCTAGTGGTGTCTGATAAAGATGTAACATGTCCAGTGGTGTCTGATAAAGATGTAACATACCTAGTGGTGTCTGATAAAGATGTAACATGCCTAGTGGTGTCTGATAAAGATGTAACATGCCTAGTGGTGTCTGATAAAGATGTAACATGTCTAGTGGTGTCTGATAAAGATGTAACATGCCCAGTGGTGTCTGATAAAGATGTAACATGCCCAGTGGTGTCTCATAAAGATGTAACATGCCTAGTGGTGTCTGATAAAGATGTAATATGCCCAGTGGTGTCTGATAAAGATGTAATATGCCCAGTGGTGTCTGATAAAGATGTAACATGCCTAGTGGTGTCTGATAAAGATGTAACATGCCCAGTAGTGTCTGATAAAGATGTAACATGCCCAGTGGTGTCTGATAAAGATGTAACATGTCTAGTGGTGTCTGATAAAGATGTAACATGCCTAGTGGTGTCTGATAAAGATGTAACATGCCCAGTGGTGTCTGATAAAGATGTAACATGCTCAGTGGTGTCTGATAAAGATGTAACATGCCCAGTGGTGTCTGATAAAGATGTAACATGTCTAGTGGTGTCTGATAAAGATGTAACATGGCTAGTGGTGTCTGATAAAGATGTAACATGCCCAGTGGTGTCTGATAAAGATGTAACATGCCTATTGGTATTTGATAAAGATCCACTGTGACCACTGTAATCCTGTTTATTTTGTTTTTTTACGTTACCGATGACACATGCGCAGAGTGCAAAGTAAACTAGGCGCTCAGGCGGCGCAGCTAACCCCCCCACCACACACACACACAGTTTTAGAATGGTCGGGAAATGGAATAATCTTGGTGAGGAAGTGGCTGAGGCAGGCTCCATATAATGTTTTAAGAACAGGTACGATAGGGCCCACGAGGCTAAGGAGTGAATCTGAAGAGTGGCAAATTAAGAGGCAGGGCCACGATCTGAGACCCAACCTCTGCAACCAAGAATGAGTCCACACACACACACACACACACACACACACACATACATACACACACACGGGAAAAATAACAAGGTAAAAAGCGTGAGAAGTGAATATGACATCGACCACCTCGCCTAAGAACATTATACAACAAATAATATACAAATTACACATAATTTGGCTCAAACATCACACAAAGATTTACATGAGATGCCCGTAAATACGCGGAACCAAGAAAGGCAAACTGAACATAAAGATTTGAATACCAAGATAAATGTCACGACTTTACCAGAGACAAATATCGTTTCAGCTCCTGCGAACATTACCACCCCCCAAAAAAATGTGCGAGAAATGTTAAATGAGAATCGTTGGTACGGCACAGACTGTCCTGTGTTCCTGGTGGAGGTTCCAGGAGAGTAAAGTCACACCAACATCTAAGCCAACACATAAACAATTACAACCAAAGAGACCCATCATTTCTTACAGCATCAGGTTCCTCATGGGAAGTTCCTTGATGCCGGTGATTATCTCTCGATCCAATTAATCGACTTTCCTTCTATTGCCTTCCATTCCCTAAACGCTGTATAATCCCTACGTTTAGCGCTTCCCCTATAATAATATTAATAATAATTATAGAAGCAGGAAGAGACTATGAAAAAACCACTTCAGACACAGTGGACAAAATACTAATCAAGTGGTAGCTACATCACACCAACTGATATAAACTCTGCGCATACTCAATTATAACATATTTTTAAGACTATGCAGTAAACCTGCAGTATCTCCAATCAAATATAAACAGTAATTATTATTTGTAAAGTTTCCCCTGCTGAGTCAATTGCAAGTCTGATTATAAAATATGGATACCTGGGTACGAAATAATTAGAAGATACCGAAAAAAATGGGTTTGAAGGTGGGGTCAGTCAGTAGGCTCCTAGTCTTGCTCATCTGCATTCAGGTGCTTATAACAAGTGACGTAACCTAAGTCTTCGGTAAACTTCCCTCTTGAAGACGGTACTGAATCTATTGGTAATTCCTCTTATTTTAAAGAGAGGGTCTTGAAAAGTCTTGGACCTCTTGTTTAAGACCGGGTATTCGGGCATTTCCTACGGCCACTGAACACTGGCACCTCTGCTTCTCACTGGGGGTGGGTAAGTAAGTAAGTAATTTTATTCAGGTATACACAAATACATTTACATGCATTATCATACATAGCAGCATATGTGTAGAGAACCTAGGATAACCCAAAAAAGTCAGAGTGACTTATTTCCATTGGGGTCCTTTTTATACTTTAATATTTTACATTCTAGGATATATATGTTATTATATTATAAAGGATATATATATACTAGGAATAAGGTAAAAAGAGTTATTTACATATACATATTTTACATTCTAGGATATATGTTATTATATTATAAAGGATATATATATATATACTAGGAATAAGGTAAAAAGAGTTATTTACATATACATGTGTGTTAGCTAAAAAAAAAAAAAGAATGGTCACACCATTCATCACGTCTCTCGCTCTCGTAAGTCATTTCAGTATATTCCAGTGAGTACAGCTTAAAGGGTTATAGTAATTCACAATAAATAAGAAGTGAAATTGATGTAGTGATAGTTGTACACAATTTCTACTGTTTTTAAACAAGAATCTTGTTAAACAACATTCCATTCATGAGAGTAGTGTCATTTGCTTGGCATTTTTTATTGGATTTTTTTGTCATACAGCCTATCATTTTCCTTGCAGACATGAAGGTAACACTCGACGTTCGTTGAATCTAAGATCTTGCGCCAGGTCACTTACATCCCTCCTCTACTTTATCCGGTGATTTGATTTCAGTTAATCGCATGCCCTTAATATAGTATTTTTTGTGTACTACAGAGACTGCACTGCGACACTTAACACTTGGCATAGCAATATGCCTGTCATTCACACTACTGGCCAGTGTGCTAAGTCACTACTGGTCAATGTGAGGCAGTATGCTAGGTCACTACAGGTTAATGTGAGGCAGTATGCTAGGTCGCTACAGGTTAATGTGAGGCAGTATGCTAGGTCACTACAGGTTAATGTGAGGCAGAAGGAAGGTCACTGTAAGCTAGTAAGCTTAGTCACTATAGGTTAATGTGAGGTAGAAGGAAGATCATCGTAAGTAACGGAGTTGGTGAGGGTACACACAATGCCTCAGGAGGAGCAACAACTGTTCTTGTATCGGAATTCGTCTCGTCAAGGTTATATACCTGGTCAGGGTTCTCTGCAGCTTTTGTCTGGTGTCTGTCCTCACCTACTTGTACTCACCTACTTGTTTTCACCCAGTACAACATTTTCACCTAGGTGTACTCACCTTAGGTCGTGGATCTTGCCCTCCTCCCTACCCTCTTATTTCCTTAGTCACTAGATTCCTGACCTAATGTGTCCTATCATACCTACTCTTAAAACCGTGTATAGAATCTGCGTCCACCATTTCTTCTCCAGATTACAGATCGTTCCACTTCCTAACCACACAAAGACTGAAAAGCACTTTCTACCGCCCCTCTTGACATATTTGCGACTGTAATGACCCTCTGTGCCCACTGAATTATATCTTTCATACGGCCAAACCGGTCTCTACTTTCTTCACTCTCAGTTCTCTCTATAATACTCACACAATAGGTTGATCTTCGAGATGATATCTCCACTACCTCCAGCCTCCATCCACGCGAAAGTGTGGGCACTACTATATTCTGATACATTCAGATTTTTGTAGCTATTGACAAACTTTTTCTCCACAACCTTCTCAATATTCTTATATACTTTTTTCTTCGTCTATTCTATTATTCACCTTATCTTTTATTGGCCCATCGGCAACACATTCATTTCCTCTAATTATGACGTTTAAACAATTATTATTACAACCAAAACTAAAGCGCTAAACTCACAAGCGTCATACAGATGACGTTTCAACAATAGTATTTCATTCCCCAGACTTTTTCTTACTTTTATCACCTTGCTCTTTTAGACAGGTGGCCCCAAAGACCTACTTTTAAGTGGTTAGACTTTTTTCTTTTCCTCCGAATTTTTCGTTTTAATTTCGCTAATAATGAGAAAGAGACTCATCCGACTGACTTTAAAATTTCAAGGTTTGTGAACTGTAACTAGTGACAGATTCTAGGAACCGCTAAACTTAGTAGGGTCATACAGCTCTGCAGGGTGGGAATTGATGCAGGATCTAAGGATAAGGGTGGAGAGGACAACAAAGGTGACATTAGGAAGGGCTGTGAGGAGTGCTATAAACCACCTCAATTACTAGGAACGCTTGAAGTTCCTAAACCTGTACTCCCTGGAACGCAGGCGGGAGAGATACATTATTATATACACTTGGAAAATCCTAGAGGGATTAGTACCAAACTTGCACACGAGAGTCACTCCCTAGGAAAGCAAAAGACTCGGCAGACGATGTAACATCCCCCCAATGAAAAGCAGGAGTGCCACTAGCACGTTGAGAGACAACACAATAAGTGTCAGGGGACCAAGACTGTTCAACTGCCTCCCAGCATACATAAGGGGGATTACCAATAGACCCCTGGCTGTCTTCAAGCAGGCACTGGACAGGCACCTAAAGTCGGTGCCTGACCAGCCAGGCTGTGGTTCGTACGTTGGACTACGTGCGGCCAGCAGTAACAGCCTGGTTGATCAGGCTCTGATCCAACATGAGGCCTGGTCACAGACCGGGCCGCAGGGCGTTGACCCCTGGAACTCTCTCCAGGTAAACTCCAGGTAATAAATCAGTTGCTATCAAAAAGTCGAAGAGGTAGTCTGTGTCAAAGATGGGGAGGCCATCAGCAAGGAGGGAAAATATAGTTCTGCGTGTTGTGGTGTAGTTTCAAATGCTAGAAATAGGCGTTTCCTGTTTCCACGACGGTGGAGAGCGAAACTCACTTGTGTAGCTGCATATTGTCAATTTTATGTGTAAAATCGTGTGAAATGTTCATTTGCATTAAATCACATGAAATATATTTTAGTGTACTTCTGGATGGCTCCAACATTTAATGGATGAGGGTGAAGTTTATGGCCAGGATAGTATATATTATTGTTAGTTTGTGTGAGGGCAAATTTGTCAATGCACCAATTAAAAAAACTTGGAATCGTTGGAATCTGTGCGATAACTGGGGAATACCTCTTCTGGTCGGCTTCAAACTTTCAGCCACAGTGTGTTTTCCAGAAAGTAAGGTTCACGTTGTTATTGGGCTCCATATATCCCAATTTGTCAGTTTTATTAAATACAGTGGATAGGATACTGATATTCCTTCAGTAAATATAGAAAGCCTCTTTTTATTGGGTTCAAAATATTATCACTGAAGTACATTTCATAAGAAGGTACAGTGGAACCCCGGTGTTTGAACTTAATTGGTTCCTAGTTGGTGTTGGAACTGCGAAAAGTTCGATGTCCGAAACAGTATTTCCCCAGCTTTAATTATCAGCCTTACACACTGGAGGATGTCGAACTAACTCTTCCAAGAGTCTCTGAAAGTTAGGTCGGTGTCATAGGTCACCTTCGAAGTACTTTTGAAACGGCTTTTGTGTAGTTTTTTTTTTTACAAATGAACTGTAAACAAGTTGGTGCGTTTGAAGTCCAGAAAAACGTTCAAAGACCGGGTCATTTTTTTTTCTGAACAAAATTGTTCAGACTCCGGTTTGTTCGAGGTCCAGTACGTTCGAACACCGAGGTTCTACTGTACCCTGTAAGTTTGGACGGTTTGGACGCAATATTCGAAATTTTAATGAAATTGTTAAAAAACTTGGCATCGTTGAATTCAGAGCAATTATTGTAGAATGCTTTTTCCAGTTTTATAAATCAAATCAGCTTCTGTAATATAACTAGAGAATATCTCTTCTGGTCAGAAGTAAATTACAGTACGTGACTGGGTTATCCTTCAGTAGGTTAAATCTACATAACGTAATTTTAGGTGCCAATAACATTTGTGCTCCCTCAAGACCTTTGTAAAAAAATTATGTACTCTAAGCTTAAATAAAATTTATTTAATTATTAAAAAGCTAGTCAGTCTTACCAACACGAAAATTTGGACTGGTTTTGACCTGTTTAGGTCCAAGTTTTGGGCAGGAAGAAATTGGGAAAATTTAAATACTTTCATGCGATAATTTGTGAGTGTAGTGTTCGATTAGCTTCAAGCCAACAATGATCATTACTTGATATGACAACTTCTCAGTGCCATCACGCTTATTGTGCTGGTGTATTTTAGGATTCTGGTCTCTGAGATAACAAGAGAATGCCTCTTCAATTTAGCTTCAACTCTAGTATTTCTCAGTGGAAGGATTGAATTGGATTTAAGCTGTTTATGCTTCATTTTGCCATTTTTTTTTATTGAAGAAATTGGGATATTAGTTTCCACACAATGACTTGTGAATGCTCCTTCTTATTTAATTCAAATCCTCAATGCTAATATTTAACTGCATTGCACATTTATGCTGCACTGCACTATTGTGTGCACTGAGGTACAGGCCTGGCTGCAGTGTGCAATATAGGGATCTTTCGTATCACGTAGCTACCGAAATACCTATAGTTTTCAATGCAATTCTTGGAGACTTTTCCGAAAAATTCTGAAATTACTTTTCTGAACCTTAAAAAAAAAAAAATGTCATCAGCAAAGAGCAACTGTATATTTGATGTTTTTATTTTTTTGTTTTTTGGCTGGCATCTCTAGTATCATTTCCCCTCAAGGGAGGTTCCTTGACGCTGGTGAGGGGCTCTTGATCTAGGGAATTGGATCTGTGCTCCAGTTCCTTGAATTAAGTCTGAATACCTTCCATATCCTCTCCACAGGCGCTGCATAATCCTACGTTTAGCGCTCCCCATGATTATAATAATAATTGTTGCATGCAAAGTATGTAAACCTTTATTCGAGCATGTTAACACACCCACATAACTCCTCCAACCAGCGAACCATCGTTAAGGGCTTGGTGATGAGGGCCCCATCATCAAATCAACGACTCGGTTCAGCCAATTAAATGCGAGTTTAACAATGACAAAAGGTGACGTGGTTACCACTCGCAGTTTGTCATTGGAATTCCTGCATAGAGCTGGTTGTGGAAAGTTGTCTGTCTTTTGGCTGCTGCTTAGCCTAGACAACTGTGGCGTGCACTAAACACTACTCCTTTGTATATAGTGTACATAGGTGTAAATATCACTTTGTTATACTTGGTGAAGGAAAAGACAAAAGTCTTATATAATCACAATTACTTGGTGAAGGAAAAGATAAAAGTTTGGAATTAATCTAGCTGATTTTTGAAGAAATACAATTTCAATACATCTTCTACTGTGTTTCTTTGCTCCAAGCTTCCTTTACACTCAGGTTAACAGGCCATTGAACCTGAGGTTGTAATAATAATAATAATCTAGTATCATTTATTCCACACCCCATATACACACATTCTTAAGCTTAACTTTTACTAAAACTATATTTCTTTTCTTGCCTATCTCTAAGCAAAGCGCCATTCTCAAAAAAATTCTTTACATCTTTTAAAAAAAAAATTACCTACTCATATTTGGAACACTAGTCATATCGCTTCACTGTCCATTTATCACGCCAAAAATGCCGCAAACAGCTCATTACCCTTATCAAAGCACTGCCCGCATACAAGTTTTAATGTAAAAAAAAACCCACTTGATTCACATATGTCCTTGCCTTTTTAAATCCTTATTTCTCTGCAGTCTTACGTTCTGTCTTTCCCACAATTCTTTCATTTATATTTCTGCCGTACACTGTGAAACAGGTCTGTGACAAGACGAGCCGGTCAGTGGTGCAGGGGTTGATTCATAGCTCCTGGCCCCGCTTCTTCGCTGGTCGCTAGTATGTCCACTCTCTCCTTGCTCCATGAGCTTTATCGTACCTCTTCTTAAGGCTCTCTCTAGCTTTTCAACCAGTGTCTTGTGTGGTACTGTGTCGAAAGCTTCTTACAGTCCAAGAAGATGCAGTCTACCCATCCCTCTCTCTCCTATCTTACTTCTGTTACCTTGTCGTACGTACCCATGAAGGTAGGGTAGCTGACGGCACTATAGAGGAGGCTGCGCAGGATTAAAGATATACTGGACCTGGAGCTGAGAATTTTTGATAGGCTTAACATTAAACACTACAATTCAAAATAATGTAAAAATTGTGAAGTCATAATTTTGATCTTAATATTATATAATAATAGAGCGCAGAATATATATTATTTTTTCTTGAATTATAACTGAAAAAAATTGACTGATTTTTTTTTATGGCTTATGTTGGTGACGGGTTTGGCGCTTCAGTTCCCTTAGTCTCCACTACCACGGGGGTATGGCAACACTGTGTCTACGTGTGAAGGTGTAGTTTATGACACAACCAAGGTGTGGCAACACTGTCTCTTGTTTTTATTTAGCAAAATTTTATACACAGGGAGTGTGGTGCTGCCAGCTATGTATCCGTCATAGTCCATCACAAAGGATGGGTTTCATACATAGGCTGAAGTGGGACACTTCAGTAGCGTAAGGAGGATAATTCCATTATAGGTGAAGCAGCTAGAGGAGCTTCGAAGGTTTCGTTACAACAGAACTGGATTTAATATTACTGGTGAATTACCATCTCATGTGAAGACAGGGTAGCCTGTGGCTACGTAGTTTGAATAGCCTGTCTTTAAACGTGACTTAGTAGCCCTTGACTTACAATCATCTCGGGGCCCCTAAGTTCCATTCACGGGAAAAACTCATCCCAAGAACAAAAAAAAGTTATAAATAACAGTGACTCTAGTTAATATAATATCTTTATTATGTACCCCATACCCATGGTGTGGGCGGTATTCACACCATACTCATGGTGTGGGCGGTAGTCACACCATACCCATGGTGTGGGCGGTAGTCACACCATACCATGGTGTGGGCGGTAGTCACACCATACCCATGGTGTGGGCGGTAGTCACAACATACCCATGGTGTGGGCGGTAGTCACACCATACCCATGGTGTGGGCGGTAGTCACAACATACCCATGGTGTGGGCGGTAGTCACAAGATCACGTAGGCATATAATGAGTTCAGCTACTGGGCCGAAGAGTTCTGATAATTACATGTTATATCTGGTTACAGTCGTAATGAGTTATTTATGCTAACATGAATTACATAGGTCACATACACATACAAAAATTACTTTATAGTTCAGCAAGATATGCTTGTAAAAAAAAAAGTTTAGTGGTTATGCGTTATTTACAGTGGAAAAAGTCAAAATGTTTTCCAAGAATGGTTGGTAATATACCACTATGGATAAAATACTTTGACATTTGAACATTTCTGAGTGAGTTGTCTCTGAATTCATTGATTTTATCGCATTCCAGCACATAATGACGCAAGGTGTGACAATTGTCCATCTGGCAAAGTTTACACTGAGTCTGCTCTCCATCATCTGGTGTGGTGGTGACTGAACCTCCCACATACTGGTAACCCAGCCGGAGGCGGGCGGTAGTGACATCCAAGAGTCTGCTTATTGTGTTGGGTGCACCATAGACCTGTGACTCCTGCATGAGAGTGATGATAGACCTGTGACTCCTGCATGAGAGTGATGATAGACATAGACCTGTGACTCCTGCATGAGAGTGAATGATACATAGGTTGACTGGTGTCGATGTCCATCAGTCTCAAGTCAATGAAGTTCAGTTAAAGTTCTTTTCATATTATTCTCAAATTACTGACAGCCAAAGATTGTAATCTATACTCCTCTTAAAAGGCACATGACTTTGCCAATTCATAAGTTTTATCATGCATCTGAAGACCAATGTGAGATGGATCCACGGAAAGTATATTCTGACTCTGTCCACAATCCTATCATACCTGGCCATGCTTGTGTCGAGTACCTCATGCCACGGAGTTCCACGTAAAGTTACTTATTATGATGTAAATTCACTTGTTACAAGAGTCCCATGACACGGACTCCCGTGACGAGTAACCCGTTGCTATGAAAATTATTATTAAATTCACGGGGAAGCGTTAAATTCGCAGAGGTAATAAAGCACCTGGCTAATGAAAGGTAATCAGGTTTGATTAAAGGCAAGGGAAGCTCCTATTCTTTGAATCAAGAGCCCTTTAACTGTCCCGTGGCTCGGTTGGTAGCGCACTCAGCTCACTTATTGTCCGGGGGTTCGATCCCCGGTACAAGTGGAGACGTTAGGCATGTTTCCTTACACCCGCTACCCTTGTTCATCTACCAGTAAGTAGGTACCTAGGTGTCAGCCGACAGGTGTGGATCGCATCCTGGAGTAGGATAACAGCTTTTAACTAGTACAAAAAAAATATTCTCCCCGTCCTTGAAGGGTATAGAAATGTGGTCTTGGAATTCGCTGTTGCGAGGCGGACTTGCCAGATGCACTCTTAAGGACGAATCCAGTTTTTTACTCACGTTGCCCAGATAATTTTGATTTTTTCCTCAATATTCAGCATTGTAATTAGCTTTTTCTAGGGAGGTGTTTCAGCCAAGGACTTTGGTCCCCATTCCCAGAAAAAGTCACATTTTCCATGATTCTGGTCAATGATTTTGCTTGCTTGGAAGTTGTTAGCATGAAGGTTGTTTGTTGCAGTTGCTCACTTTCAAGCGCGCCCTCTGGCTCTGGGAAACCCAACGCTGCTCACCACACCCAACATGTGGATGGCTCTGGGAAACCCAACACTGCTCACCACACTAAACATTGGATGGCTCTGGAAACCGACGCTGCTCACCACCTAAACAGTGGATGGCTCTGGGAAACCCAACGCTGCTCACCACACTAAACATGTGGATGGCTCTGGGAAACCCGACGCTGCTCACCACACTAAACATGTGGATGGCTCTGGGAAACCCGACGCTGCTCACCACACTAAACATGTGGATGGCTCTGGGAAACCCGACGCTGCTCACCACTAAACATGGGATGGCTCTGAACGACGCTGCTCACCACACTAAACATGTGGATGGCTCTGGGAAACCCGACGCTGCTCACCACACTAAACATGTGGATGGCTCTGGGAAACCCGACGCTGCTCACCACACCCAACATGTGGATGGCTCTGGGAAACCCAACGCTGCTCACCACACTAAACATGTGGATGGCTCTGGGAAAACCAACGCTGCTCACCACACCCAACATGTGGATGGCTCTGGGAAACCCGACGCTGCTCACCACACTAAACATGTGGATGGCTCTGGGAAACCCGACGCTGCTCACCACACTAAACATGTGGATGGCTCTGGGAAACCCAACGCTGCTCACCACACTAAACATGTGGATGGCTCTGGGAAAACCAACGCTGCTCACCACACCCAACATGTGGATGGCTCTGGGAAACCCAACGCTGCTCACCCACTAAACATGTGGATGGCTCTGGGAAAGCCAACGCTGCTCACCACACCCAACATGTGGATGGCTCTAGAAACCCAACGCTGCTCACCAACTAAACATGTGGATGGCTCTGGGAAAAACAACGCTGCTCACCACACCCAACATGTGGATGGCTCTGGAAACCAACGCTGCTCACCACACTAAACATGTGGATGGCTCTGGGAAAGCCAACGCTGCTCACCACACCCAACATGTGGATGGCTCTGGGAAACCCAACGCTGCTCACCACACTAAACATGTGGATGGCTCTGGGAAAACCAACGCTGCTCACCACACCCAACATGTGGATGGCTCTGGGAAACCCAACGCTGCTCACCACACTAAACATGTGGATGGCTCTGGGAAAGCCAACGCTGCTCACCACACCCAACATGTGGATGGCTCTGGGAAACCCAACGCTGCTCACCACACTAAACATGTGGATGGCTCTGGGAAACCCAACGCTGCTCACCACACCCAACATGTGGATGGCTCTGGGAAACCCAACGCTGCTCACCACACTAAACATGTGGATGGCTCTGGGAAACCCAACACTGCTCACCACACCCAACATGTGGATGGCTCTGGGAAACCCAACGCTGCTCACCACACTAAACATGTGGATGGCTCTGGGAAACCCAACGCTGCTCACCACACCCAACATGTGGATGGCCCTCTGAGTAATTTTTATTTATTAGCCTCTTTAGGGCCTAGTTCTTATCTTTTTGTATATCCATATGTCCTTGCACTACCATCCACAAGCTAGATTTACAGTGCACAATAAGCTAGCCAATTCGCCGGTAAAATCTGAATCTAATTTGGATGGTATTAAATTCAAATCTAATCTGGATGGTAAATGTAACTATTTACAGGTAAATATAACTACTACTTCAAGGCTGAGAGGCTGACCACCTCAAAGCTTCAAGGTTGACTGATCACCTCATATCTACATTTCTAATGTCACTGCTGTCTCCAGTAAGTCACCTTTGAGCAGGCGAAAGGTTTCGGCAACTAAAGATACCCACCTGCTGCACATGTACATACATTTGTATTTGAGGGTACTAATACTTGGCGCCTGACACAGCTTCTGATACTCTTTCGAGAGGCATTACTAGTTTCTGGCCTCTTGATCCCTGTCTATAGTTTACCTCCAGGACTTCATGCAGTTTATTCCACTTTCATGTAAGCCTAACAATGAAGAAGCATAGTACTTGGCTCGTTACTTGCGAGTCGTCCATGTCCTTTCACATGCTATTTCATTACTTTTTAACAAATCACTAGAAACTAGCACTTTCCCGACACTACTCAAAACAGCGAGGGTTACACCAATACACAAAGGCGGTGACCCCATAGACGTAAACAACTATAGGCCAATATCAAACTTATCGTTGCTATCCAAAATCTTCGAGAAACTTGTGCACAAGAGATTATACTCGTTTATAACAACACGAAGCATACTCAACCCCTGCCAATATGGCTTCAGAAAAAATAAAAGCACTAACGATGCAATCGTAAAAATGATAGACCTGCTTTACACAGCACTGGAAAATAAGGAATATCCATTAGGACTTTTTATTGACCTAAGGAAAGCTTTCGACACAGTAAACCACGGCATCCTACTCCACAAACTTGACCACTATGGTATAAGAGGTCATGCACTTGCATATTTCAAATCCTACCTTACTAATAGGTATTAGTATGACACCATTAAAGACACAACCTCCTCGACACGACCACTTGATACTGGAGTACCACAGGAAGTGTCCTTGGTCCCCTGCTCTTCCTCTTAGACATCAATGTATCACAACACCTGAAACCAATACTCTTTGCTGACGACACGACTTATGTCATCTCCCACCCAAATCTTGCCACGCTCAACACCATTGTTAACGACGAATTACTAAAAATATCTACATGGATGACAGCCAATAAACTTACACTCAACACTGATAAGACCTTCTATATTATGTTTGGTAACAGAACAGGTGATGCACAATTAAACATTAAGATCAACAACACTCCTATTGCTAAACATAATGAGGGCAAATTCCTGGGCCTTCACCTCGACAGCAACCTGAAATTCAGCACCCATATCCAACACATAACAAAGAAAGTGTCCAAAACTGTGGGGATCCTCTCTAAGATACGTTACTATGTACCACAATCAGCCCTACTCACACTATACTATTCACTCATCTATCCCTACCTCACATAAGCCATTTGTGCTTGGGGATCAACAGCAATTACCCACCTAAAGCCAATAATAACCCAACAAAAAGCCAGTAAGAATTATCACGCATTACAATGCTAGGCAGCAACCCCCCTCCCCACTCTTCAAAGACCTAAACTTACTCATTGTTCAGAATATCCACACTTACTACTCTGCAATCTACTTTTATAGAACCATAAATACCAACTTTAACCCTGAATTAAAACACTTTCTTGACAGTTGTGACAGGACCCATAGACATAATACCAGACATAAACATCTCTTTGACATTCCCCGTGTCCGACTAAATCTATACAAAAATTCAATGTACATAAAAGGGCCTAAAATCTGGAACTCCCTGCCTGAAAACTCTAGAACTGCAGACACAACCTCCATTTTCAAAAGCACCGTTAAAAAACATCTTATCTCCCTTACACACCCACCCGGTAGCTAACCACATGAAAACTACTTTATCTTGCACATATCCACAGCAAAATACACTTATTGATATCTGTGATTCCCCTTAATTTGCACATGACTGTAAACAAAATTCTGAATACAACTATTGCTTCATAATTCTTAAGCTAGTCATAAATTTGCCTAACACACTCCAATATAGAAACTGTATCATGCTAATTCGACACCATTTCCATTAATAGATAAACTAATTGTTAAGTTCATAAATATTTTGAACTACCCCAATTTTGTAAATCTAGTTAATCACTACAATTACCTAACCTTAATACCAGTATAATTATTGTGTCAATATAAAGTAAGTTCTAGTATAAGTCTGCCTGAAATGCCTAGGCATACCTAGGCATACTAGTGGCCTTCTTGTAATAAGTATTTTATAATATGAACTAATTCCATAAATTATGTAAACCCCACTTTGTAATATTATCAGAAATAAAGAATTTGAATTTGATGTATTTTAGTTTCCTAACTTACATGTCCTTGGTCTTCCTCTCATTTTAGTCTTATCCTTTCTCATTTATCAATCTTCTGAATATTTTGCATGTCCTAATCCAGAACTAAACTGATTGCAAACTTCTGGACTTTCTTATGATTCTGAAGGGTTCTGCCGTAGTTGGAATTCCACGCTGGCGCTGCGTACTTCACGCTGGCGCTGCGTACTTCACGCTGGCGCTGCGTACTTCACGCTGGCGCTGCGTACTTCACGCTGGTGCTGCGTACTTCACGCTGGTGCTGCGTACTTCACGCTGGTGCTGCGCAGTCCACGCTGATGCTGCGTACTTCACGCTGGCGCTGCGTACTCACGCTGGCGCTGCGTACTTCACGCTGGCGCTGCGTACTTCACGCTGGCGCTGCGTACTTCACGCTGGCGCTGCGTACTTCACGCTGGTGCTGCGCAGTCCACGCTGATGCTGCGTACTTCACGCTGGTGCTGCGTACTCCAGGCTGGTGCTGCGCATTCCACGATGGTGTACACTTTCGATATGTACGATGTGACGGCCAATGTCAGGTCATTCTCTCGGTGATATTTGTAGATTTTCGCCTCTATGTTTGTAATCCAACTCCGTGTTTCCTCTCGCTCTGCCTAACTGTACACTTGTTGAGGTTAAACTGAAGTGGTCACTTGTTTAACCAACCTCGCAGTCAGTTAAGTCTCCTTGGAGTCCACCTCTGTTCTCTAAACCTTGACACTCTTTCTCATTAGGTTCATATCATCGACAAATGCAGACACATTTGATTCATTTCCTTCTGGCATATAATTTACATTTGTAAACAGTGGTGATACAAAAAGTGATCCATGGAGAACCTAGCTCATAACCCTCTACATGTCCTAACCAGTTCTTATCATAATTCACCTCGTCAGCAAATTGAGAAACATACGATTCAATTCCCTTTGGCAGATAACATTAGTAACCAATGGAGGTTCCAGAAGGGATCACTGGGGACGTCTGCTCGTAACCCTGTACAGGATATCCAGATACCTCCTACGTAACGTAACTCTCTTCTTCTCTCCGTAACGGAACTCTGTCTTCTCTCTGTAACATAACTGTCTTCTCTCTGCAACGTAACTCCTTGTCTTTGGTCCTTGTGTTCAGTGATAAAGTGGATCACTTTTGATTGTACTCCAGTCTGCTGTTGCAGCTTACGGAAGTCCCCGACGGAGAGCCATGTCAAACACTGTGTGGCTACACATGCACAGGTCGATAAATTTATCGACGAAACGTTTCACCAAGAGTGGCTTCTTCAGGACTTCATAAGCCACTCGGGAAACAAATGTTTCCTCAATAAACGTCTGACTTGTGGGCGTGTGTCCTGATCTATATTATATTGTCTCTATTACAACACCTGTTGGCCGGTCATGTCAGACAGTGTCTTGACCTGTTGGCCGGTCATGTCAGACAGTGTCTTGACCTGTTGGTTGGTCATGTCAGACAGTGTCTTGACCTGTTGGCCGGTCGTGTCAGACAGTGTCTTGACCTGTTGGTCGGTCATGTCAGACAGTGTCTTGACCTGTTGGTCGGTCATGTCAGACAGTGTCTTGACCTGTTGGGCGGTCATGTCAGACAGTGTCTTGACCTGTTGGCCGGTCATGTCAGACAGTGTCTTGACCTGTTGGTCGGTCATGTCAGACAGTGTCTTGACCTGTTGGCGGTCTGTCAGACAGTGTCTTGACCTGTTGGTCGGTCATGTCAGACAGTGTCTTGACCTGTTGGTCGGTAATGTCAGACAGTGTCTTGACCTGTTGGTCGGTCATGTCAGACAGTGTCTTGACCTGTTGGCCGGTCATGTCAGACAGTGTCTTGACCTGTTGGTCGGTCATGTCAGACAGTGTCTTGACCTGTTGGTCGGTCATGTCAGACAGTGTCTTGACCTGTTGGCCGGTCGTGTCAGACAGTGTCTTGACCTGTTGGTCGGTCATGTCAGACAGTGTCTTGACCTGTTGGTCGGTCATGTCAGACAGTGTCTTGACCTGTTGGTCGGTCATGTCAGACAGTGTCTTGACCTGTTGGTCGGTCATGTCAGACAGTGTCTTGATCTGTTAGCCGGTCATGTCAGACAGTGTCTTGACCTGCTCGCCGGTCATGTCAGACAGTGTCTTGACCTGTTGGTCGGTCATGTCAGACAGTGTCTTGATCTGTTGGTCGGTCATGTCAGACAGTGTCTTGACCTGTTATGTCAGACAGTGTCTTGACCTGTTATGTCAGACAGTGTCTTGACCTGTTATGTCAGACAGTGTCTTGACCTGATCGCCGGTCATGTCAGACAGTATCTTGACGTGCTCGCCGGTCATGTCAGACAGTCTTGACGTGCTCGCCGGTCATGTCAGTCTTGACGTGCTCGCCGGTCATGTCAGTCTTGACGTGCTCGCCGGTCATGTCAGACAGTCTTGACCTGTTGGCCGGTCATGTCAGACAGTCTTGACCTGCTCGCCGGTCATGTCAGACAGTCTTGACGTGCTCGCCGGTCATGTCAGACAGTGTCTTGACGTGCTCGCCGGTCATGTCAGACAGTCTTGACCTGCTCGCCGGTCATGTCAGACAGTCTTGACGTGCTCGCGACAGGTCATGCCATCAGACAGTCTTGACGTGCTCGCCGGTCATGTCAGACAGTCTTGACGTGCTCGCCGGTCATGTCAGACAGTCTTGACGTGCTCGCCGGTCATGTCAGACAGTCTTGACGTGCTCGCCGGTCATGTCAGACAGTCTTGACGTGCTCGCCGGTCATGTCAGACAGTCTTGACGTGCTCGCCGGTCATGTCAGACAGTCTTGACGTGCTCGCCGGTCATGTCAGACAGTCTTGACGTGCTCGCCGGTCATGTCAGACAGTCTTGACGTGCTCGCCGGTCATGTCAGACAGTCTTGACGTGCTCGCCGGTCATGTCAGACAGTCTTGACGTGCTCGCCGGTCATGTCAGACAGTCTTGACGTGCTCGCCGGTCATGTCAGGCAGTCTTGACGTGCTCGCCGGTCATGTCAGGCAGTCTTGACGTGCTCGCCGGTCATGTCAGATAGTCTTGACGTGCTCGACGGTCATGTCAGACAGTCTTGACGTGCTCGCCTTTCATATCAGACAGTCTTGACGTGCTCGCCGGTCATGTCAGTCAGTCTTGACGTGCTCGCCGGTCATGTCAGACAGTCTTGACGTGCTCGCCGGTCATGTCAGACAGTGTGCTGTACGCCAGACATACAGCCAGCCATTCCCTGTCTTACTTTGGATAAATGTCAGTGACTGTTATAGAAACTCCACGCTTTATGCTGGTGAAGGGGCTTCTGATCCAAGGAATTGAAGCTATACTCTCTTCCTCAGATCAAACCTAATTATCTTCCCATCCACAGGTGCTGTATAACCCTTATGGGTTCAGTGCTTCCCTATGACTACAATAATAATAATAATAATAATAATAATAGTAAATCTAGTATGTTCTTAAAACTTATCCTGAATAATAATAATAATAATTATTATTATTATTCAGGATTAGTTTTAAGAACATACTAATTTATTAATAATAATAATAATAATAATAATAATATTATTATTATTATTATTATTATTATTATTATTATTACAAAACGTTAATCGTAGAAATAAATGTGATCGTGTGTGCACGAATGTATATGAATAAAGAGAATAGACAGGGATTCGAACCGTTGTTGTGAATGGAGCTGGTCTAGCGCTCTACCACTGGGCTACCAGACTCTCAACAGAAGTTTCACAGTCAGCACTGCTGTATAATGTCTGCTAAGTGTTGAGGAGTACAAGAACAGACCTGCTATAAGGTTACTGGGGCTGTGGCAATGGAAAGTTGGGTCACAGATGGTGACCTCTGACGCAGACTATGACGCAGCAGTGCTGTTTGTGAAATTTTCGTATTGAAAGCCTCGTATCCTAGTCGTAGAACGCTGGATGTGCTACCTTTCAGGGCCACGGTTCGAATCTCGTTCCATTCACTGACAGCGTAGTGGATTAAGGCGTCAAGAAATTTAGGTAGCGTCTTAGGAGGCTGGCTAAATATCTCGGTCTCGATCCCCGGCTAGTCGCACTATTGTTATTGCTTTAAAACTACTTGTTTTGTGGATACATTGATATATATATACATATAACAACACTGCAACTAACCAAGGAGTCGAACCCATGCTGCTTTGTTTGGCCAAAGCAGCATGGGTTCGACTCCTTGGTTAGTCGCAGTGTTGTTATTGATCAATACCACTCGTTCGTGGGTACAATAATATATACGTATATATCTTTATGTTGCATGCAGACACTACATTTCGTAACATACTCAGAAATATCAGTTGCCATATGAGGCCAAAAGTATTTCAATCTGGCTTGTTTTACAGAACGATCCATACCAGGGTGCGCAACACCTGGTACATCGTGAACTAGCTGCAAGGCTACATTCACTAGTGACTGTGGAATTACTAACTGGTATACCCTTCTGCTAGGAGTACCCAGCTCAGCTGTGTGATACAGTAATTCTTGGTTCATGACAAAGTCACTGATGGGTGCCGGTGGCTTCACAGTCAGAATACGATCTTCCGGGAGCAGGAATCAAATCACACCAGATCACATGGGCTCTGTTCTTTGAACATCCTTGATGTCCTCGGCACTAAATGGAGGGTCTGCAGTTACTATACTAACATGTTGCGATAAAGCATCTGCGACTACATTTGACTTGCCAGGTAAGTGTTCAAAGGTAGGGTTGAACTCTTGGATAGTCAAGGACCATCTGGCTAGTCTTCCAGTAGGTTGCTTGTTCTGGAATAAAGGTATCAGTGGGGCATGGTCTGTCAATACATGAACAGAGTACTGATATATGTCTCGGAAGTGCTTCAAAGACCATACTATCGATAAGGCTTCTTGCTCAGTAACTGTAGGTTAGGAAAGGTTCGTCAGGAAACAGGACAAGTGTTTTCTGATGTGGGTCTTAGTCAGATGATGACCCACCGCAGTTACTGTATAATTACGTTCAGCCTTTGTAAGGACTCGGCTAGCAAATGCAACTGCGTTGTACTTGCTATCGGTCTTCTGAGCTAGTACGGCACCTATGCCAATTGAACTAGCATCAGTTGTCAGATAGAAAGGCTTTGAAAAATCTGGAAATTTCAAAATTGGAGCAGATGTTAGCTTTTCTTTGAAAGTTTGAAATGCTCTTTCTTGACGGAAGGTCCAAACAAAAGGAGCATCTTTCTTAAGCAGCTCAGAGGAGCTGCTATGGAAGAAAAACTAGCAATGAAAGATCTATAAAAACCTGCTAAGCCCACAAAGGATCTTACAGCATCAGCAGTTTTGGGAGATGGAAAATTTAATACAACAGTTACTTTACTTTGGTCAGTCGTAACCCCTCTAGGAGTGACTACGTGACCAGAAACTTGATCTCTGATCTGAAAAATTGACATTTAGACAGTTTGATCTTTAAATTGGCTTCTTCAAGCTTACCAAGTACCACATCAAGTCTTTTCAAGTGTGTATCCACGTCTTCTGACATGACAATCACATCATCTAAGTACACCATAAGTGCGTTACCTATGAGGCCTCTAAAGATATTAGTCATGAGCCTCAAGAATGTGATAGGCGATGAGCGTAAACCGAAGGCCATATGAAGGAAGTGATAATGACTTGTTGGAGTGAAGAATGCAGTTAGCTCTTGGCTGTCCTCGTGAAGAGGGACTTGCCTAGAGTCTACCTGGAGTGCATTCCGGGGATCAACTCCCCCGCAGCCCGGTCTATGACCAGGCCTACCAGTGGATCAGGGCCTGATCAACGAGGCTGTTACTGCTGGCTGCACGTAGTCCAACATACGAACCACAACCCAGCTGATCTGGCATTGACTTTAGGTATCTGTCCAGCTCTCCGATGTTACGTAAACGGTCACCAAGTACAGGAAGTAGAAAACGATCTGGAATCGTCTTCGCATTTAACTTCCTAAAGTCAATCACTGGGCACCAAGTACCGTCCTTCTAGGTACTAGAATCAAGGGCGCATTCCAGGGTGAATGACTAGGTGCGATGACACCATCATCAAGCATCTGATTGATCGATTCTTCTGCGACAGCAACTTGTGAATGAGGCATTCTGTACGCAGGTATATAAATAGGTCTAGAATGCGCTTAATCTGAAGACTTACACACTTAGGCTTTGCTAAAGTTGGCGCGCAGATGATATAGCTCCTGGTCTTGACCCAGTGTGTAAGCGATACAAGAAGGGTTATAGAACCCCAATGGTGGAGAGTGCCACAGGTGGGTAAGGACGTGAGTGGTGGTTGATGGAGGGAGGAGGGAGTGGACGGGACAGCCCGGCTGGTGGCTTCTCATGTGACAGAACACTAAACCACTCACTTGAAAAATCGAAGCGGCTTACTAAGCCACAATAAGCCACAGGGATGGTGAATATCACTCTTACCAGCATCCAATTGATAGCACAAAGCGATATTGGAGACAATACTCCAAAGAGGAACTTGCTTGGCTTACTTCTGGCTTAGTTGGAGAAGCAGTTGGCTTAGCTGGCTTAAGCCCTCGACACTGGCTGACTTAAATTCTTGTAACTATGCACACAGCATGAAGGAGCAGGTTGGATGACCGATGAGGCAGGCTGGATGATTGGCTGAGGCAGGTTGGATGATTGGCTGAGGCAGGCTGGATGATTGGCTGAGGCAGGCTGGATGATTGGCTGAGGCAGGCTGGAGTTTACCTGGAGAGAATTCCAGGGGTCAACGCCCCTGCGGCCCTGTCTGTGATTAGGCCTCATGTTGGACCAGAGCCTGATCAACTAGGCTGTTACTGCTGGCCGCACGCAGTCCAACGTACGAACCACAGCCCGGCTGGTCAGGTACCGACTTTAGGTGCCTGTCCAGTGCCTGCTTGAAGACAGCCAGGGGTTTGTTGGTAATCCCCTGATGTATGCTGGGAGGCAGTTGGGAGGACTTGGTTTACTTGGTCCCACCTTATGTTTGTAGGCTGCATGATTAACTGACGCTCTTCCCTAGACTGGCTTAATTGCAAAACCCAGATCAACTCCTCGAAGGTTAAAAAGCAATTAAAGACGAACTAACCAGAGAGCTTTGTAGACGACTGCAGGAGCTGGCATTGTCGGTTAGAGTTTTCGGGTGGCTTGCTGGCTGGGAGGTGGCATTTTGGTGACCGAGGGACGCTGGAGGTAATGTCGATAGATCAAATATTCATCTTACAGCTGCTGAATTATCCTAAATCCAGGCCCACAACGCTGCCACCAATTGTCGTTGGGGTTCGATTGATGGATTTGGGAATAAACACACACGAAGAATGGCTGGTAACTTATAATTAGTGGTAAAAATAAGAACACTCAGAGCCTGTCCTGTCTCCTTTCCTATGTCTCGTCTAGAACTCGACTGAGGGCAGTGCCTGGAGGGCACGGATTCAAAGAGCTCGTGACGTCATGCTACGTCAGCATTAGTCACTTAACAGTCAGTGATTCACGTAGGGAGGCGGTGAATCGGTAACGGTTATAACTGAAATACTACAGTACAGTACTACTGACAGTTATAAAAACTGCAACATTAACACCCCTCCTTCTGAGTGCCGGCACTGTACTTCCCATCTCCAGGAATCAAGTCCGGCCTGCTGGTTTCCCTGAATCCCTTCATAAATGTTATCTTGCTCACACTCCAACAGCACGTCAAGTCCTAAAAACCATTTGTCTCCATTTGCTCCTATCTAACACGCTCACGCACGCTTGCTGGAAGTCCAAGCCTCTCCCATATATATATATATATATATATACAGTGTCCTGCTTTATGGCGTTTCACAAATTCAATGGTTTTCAGTTATACCCATTCTTCATTTATACAATAAATATATTCACTTGTCACTAATAGTTCAGTGATGGTATTAGTAGCATATAAACAGTTACTGAATCGTAGGCCTATCACGTGATCATGCCATGCCGTTCACATGAGCATGACCGTTAGCCGTGTCAAAGGTCAGTTTGAATAGGAACGCCTCTCAGCCCCTCCAGCTTCAGTTACTCACCAGCTAGCAGACAGAACACAGGTCAGGCGTATAGGCTCTGAGATACTCCCATATATATTTTACCTCCAATACAGAAAGTTACCAACCTAATCATGTCTGTATTATTACCCAATCCACGAAAAGACCACCCACAACAAATGGTGGCAGCAGTGGGATTCGAACCCATGCATGGAGACCCTATTGGATTAGCAGTCCAACGCTTTAACCACTCTGCCACCTCGTGTCGGACGACATACGTAGCGTGCCCGAGCTGTCACTAGTAGTTCAGTGATAGTATTAGTAGCATATAAACCGCTACTGAATTGTAGGCCTATCACGTGATCACGCCATGCCGTTCACGTGAGCAGCACGACCGTAGCCGTGTCAAAGGTCAGTTTGAATAGGAACGCCTCTCAGCCCCTCCAGCTTCAGTTACTCACCAGCTAGCAGACAGAACACAGGTCAGGCGTATAGGCTCTGAGGTACTCCCATGTATATTTTACCTCCAATACAGCAAGTTACCAACCTAATCACGTCTGTATTATTACCCAATCCATGAAAAGACCACCCACAACACACTCACTCTAAGCTAAGGACGAAAATATTTTAAGGTAAGTAATGTGTGTACTGTAAATACATTTTGTAGGCCTAGCTCTATTGCTCAATTAGTATATGATAGTGTAAACATGGTATCGGGCTTTTATATGCATTTGAAAGTGAAACAAAAGGCATGTTTCACTTTACGTACAACGATTTTCGCTTTACAGCAGTAGCAAAACCCCATAGTTTTTCTTGTGCTTATTTCTATCAATTCGTTGACTTTCACATATAACTTTAGTGGTAGCAACTTCACCTTACAAATGAGGGACCTGGGTTCGATCTCTGCAGAAGCGAAAACGTTGAGTATGTTCCATTACACATGATGATCCAGTTCACCAAGCAGAAAGTAGGTACCTGAGTGCTGAGACTTCTGAGTGGCATCCCAGCTAGAATTTTAAATGAGCTGAGGTGGGAAGACAGATCATAAGACTGTAATAACGATGAAAAAAAAAATCTACCCATCCACTGAGTAACGCAAACATCACGATTTAAAAAAATACATCACACGAATTAAACAGCTTCCATGACTAATGTGGCTTGTAATAAAAAAAACAGTGAGTTTCAACATTATCTATTCCGACATGTTACTAAGACATTATTTGGATTGTAGTATTTTACTGATAAAGTCCCTGGTGGGAGAAACGTCTTCTCAATAAAATGCAATAAACCGAATATTGTGTCCAATAAAAAAGAAATCCTTGCCAGTTATGATAACGTAGATTCCATCCCTCTGGGGATTACGAAACATAGCTACGTGGTTCGACTCATCAAGTCACCCTCCAAAAACAAAATGTAGACTGGTTTCTAATCCTTAACGAAGGTATTCGCAACATACAAATGAAAATGAAGCACCTTAACCCAGACCAACCTGGGACTGGATAAGGAGGTGAAAGCTGCGTCTATACAATTGATGATATTCTTATGAGCAGTGGTTCAGTCAGTGGTGTGTCTGGGTGACGGTCAAGCAAGTGTAGCTTATACTCTGTGAATCACTGATTACCTCGCTGTATGACACGGGTTTAGCGCTTTCCCATGAAAACAGAGCCCGTCCTGTTAATCAGCCATCATGTCACTGTCAAATTAATGACTGATGAAGGCACCTTAAATAGTGAAAGTCTGCCATAATTATTTCAACTGCACTCAGTGCTGCTCTCTTGCTGTTTCCACCGCAGAATTTTCTTGCGCCTTTTCATTATTATATATTTTTTTCATTGTGGTATGTTATAATTAGCTATTTTTTATGGATAGATGACAATCTAAAAATCTGATCGAAATCGCATGTGAGGAATCCACATAGATTTTATGGGAGTTAAGAGGATATGTTGAAATATAAGATAATAATAATAATAATAATAAAATATCTTTATTTCTACAAGTACATGTACAAGGTATACAGACCATAGCTGACATCAATGACATACTACTATATAGAAAGCCCCTTGTTATGCTGAGCATTTCGGGCAAATTAGGTTAGTTTTGTCCCAGGATGCGACTCACACCAGTCGACTAACACTCAGGTACCCATTATTTTACTGATGGGTGAACATAGACAACCGGTGTAAGGAAACACGCCCAATGTTTCTACCCTCACCAGGAATGAACCCGGACGTTCGCCGTGTGAAGCGAGAACTTTAGCCACCAAGCCAGTGTCGCCAAGAATGTTTCGTGAACTGGATGCCAACAACAGCAGTTACATTCCAGCCTAGCATCACCTCATTACTTGTCATTCCTCAGGCGAAGTTACCGAACATACGGGTTTTCTCAAATATAATAAGTTTGGATCCAACTACGTACATCATTATTATATAAAAAATATACATTTTTTACTTGATACAGAATGTTTTATTACTTGCGTTTAATGTTTTTTTTTATTATTATTATTATTATTATTATTATTATTATTATTATTATTATTATTATTATTATTATTATTATATTATTATTATATTTACACTGCTGCTGATAACATTTATTTTAAATTACTTTAATATTTACTGGCAGGCTAGAAAGTTTTTTGTGTATAATAACGTGTATGCTTACGGATGAGGCTTCATTGTTTCATTATTTATACGGTTGGCGCCTGACATGAGGTGGGAAGTGCAGCCCCACAATGAAAGTCCCCGGGGGAAAGCTGACTTTTGTTGGCTTACTGAATCATGATGTCTGTGCCTTCTGGAAAGACATCACGGGGGCGAGTGATGGTGATTTTCTTTTATTTTTTCTTGGGAATAAGAGGTGTCACCATGCCTACGTAGAAAACGGTCGATGAGTTGTGAATATTTGTTTATGGGTTTGTTTAAAATAGAATATTATCGGCTTAATGAAAAAGAGCAAGCGAAGCGTTTCGACATTAAAGACAATCATCTACTTTCAACGTTTACAACGCCTCGAAGCCTTGACTTTGCCATCGTCACCGATGCCGTCAATAAAAAAAATAACGAAACTAACCTACTGCATCAATTATCATGTTAGTTTTTCACTCTCACTAATCCCAACTTACACTAATCCCAGCATCACTAATCCCCTACCAGTATAACTAACACCATCTCTCCAGTTGATGAAACACCGGCCTTGTCTTATAATAATAATAATTATATCAACAACAGCATCATCAATCAGAATGTCAACAACTGCAGCAGAAACAACATCAACAATAATGTCAACAAAAACACTATCAAGAATACCGCATCAACAAACCGGTCTAGTCAAGGACGGGGTCGCGGGGGCGTTGATCCCCGGAATACCGTCCAGGTAGGTAGCAATCATGAAACAATAACAACAACAACAGTGTGTGTTCACAAGTGTGTACCAATCCTCGAGGAATCATATACACAAAGTACCTCCTCTCAAGGCCAGCACATGCATCCCCGGACACCTCAACACCATCTCCAACGCCACAATTATATGTGTGTGTGTGTGTACTCATATAGTTGTAGTTGCAGTGGTCGAGTCATAGCTCCTGGCCCCGCCTCTTCACTGGCCGCTACTGGGTCACGCTCCCTGTTCCCGAGCTTTATCATACCTCTTCTTAAAGCTATGTATGGAACCCGCCTCCACTACATCGCTTCCCAAGCTATTCCACTTCCTGACCACTCTATGACTGAAGAAATACTTCCTAACATCCCTGTGATTCATTTGAGTCTTCAACTTCCAACTGTGTCCCCTTGTTGCTGTGTCCCATCTCTGGAATATTCTGTCTCTGTCCACCTTGTCTATTCCTCTCAGTATTTTATATGTCGTTATCATGTCCCCCCTATCTCTCCTGTCCTCCAGTGTCGTCAGGTCGATTTCCCTTAACGTCTCCTCGTAGTACATACCCCTTAGCTCCAGGACTAGTCTTGTTGCAAACCTTTGCACTTTCTCTAGCTGTGTGTGTGTGTCGTGCCGAATAGGTAAAAATTGCTATTTTGGCTTCAATAGCAACGTTCTTCTTTCCGAATAAGGCAAGCGAAAATTTGTGTATGCAATAATTTCGCAAAAATTAATTCTGAACCTAACGAAAAAAACATATCTCATATTGTTTGTTTATTATTAATTTATTATAAACTTATCTAAAATATATTTAGTTGGATTAAGCTAAATTAAATTGCGCTTGTTATAATAAGGTTAGTTAAGTTTTCTAAGGTTCTTTTGGTACAAAATTATTAATTTTTACATTAACATAAATGAAAAAAATATACCTTTAAACATATGAGAAAATTTTAGAAAGTACTTAATTTTTTAACGACTTCTTGCTAACTGACCAATTTTCCGTATTCGGCACGACACACACACACACTACACACACATACACACACATACACATACACACACACACACACACACACACACACACACTCCTGGAGTTCAACCCCACCAAGTGCAAAGTCATGAAGATTGGGGAAGGCAAAGAAGACCGCAGACGGAGTACAGTCTAGGGGCCAGAGACTACAAACCTCAATCAAGGAAAAAGATCTTGGGGTGAGTATAACACCAGGCACATCTCCTGAGGCGCACATCAACCAAATAACTGCTGCAGCATATGGGCGCCTAGCAAACCTAAGAACAGCATTCCGACATCTTAATAAAGAATCGTTCAGGACCCTGTACACTGTGTACGTTAGGCCCATACTGGAGTATGCAGCACCAGTTTGGAACCCACATCTAGCCAAGCACGTAAAGAAGCTAGATAAAGTGCAAAGGTTTGCAACAAGACTAGTCCCGGAGCTAAGGGGTATGTCCTACGAGGAGACGTTAAGGGAAATCAACCTGACGACACTGGAGGACAGGAGAGATAGGGGGGACATGAAAACGACATATAAAATACTGAGAGGAATTGACAAGGTGGACAGAGACAGAATGTTCCAGAGATGGGACACGACAACAAGGGGACACAGTTGGAAGTTGAAGACTCAGATGAATCACAGGGATGTTAGGAAGTATTTCTTCAGTCAGAGAGTGGTCGGGAAGTGGAATAGCTTGGGAAGCGATGTAGTGGAGGCAGGTTCCATACATAGCTTTAAGAAGAGGTATGATAAAGCTCATGGCGGGAGAGTGACCCAGTAGCGACCAGTGAAGAGGCGGGGCCAGGAGCTATGTCTCGACCCTGCAACCACAACTAGGTGAGTACACACAATATATATGTAATATATATATATATATATATATATATATATATATATATATATATATATATATATATATATGTACTGTATTTATGAGCAGCACTCAACCCGTGTTTATCCTTCAGCACTTGGAGTGCTGGAGGCTCGATCCTCCATCCATTACCAACGAAACAGAAATAGTAGTATCTGCAGCCAGGCTTCCCTCACGTCAAAGCTGAAGAGCCATAAAGGACTCTCTAGAAGCCAAGGAGGAACTAGAAAAGCAATTTGAATTCTCAATAAGATCTCTTGTAAAACTTTTCTATATGCATTTTTTTTTTTTTTGCAAATGCGATTAGAAAATAAATCAACAATTTTATAGCGCATGCTACGATGCACTTTTCGATTGCATTTACAAAAAAATAAATTATATAGAGAAGCGTTTTATAAGGTGGCTTGACTGGCAGCAGCAGTGCCAGAGTTGTGCGTGTCACGCCGAGGCTCAAACCTCTGATAATGACGATGACTGACACACAAGATTTACCATTTCACATAACAATGATAATTATGATAATATGTAATAATAATAATGGTTGTAGTGGTGGCATCGGTGATGGTTACTGTGGTGCGCAGTGGTTATGTGTGGAGGCGTGGTTCATTGTGGGGCGGCAGAATGTAGTATCGGCAGTATTGTGGTGGCGGCAGTGGTTAATGTGGGGCGGCAGTGGTATTGTGGTGGCGGCAGTGGTTGATGAAGCGGCAGTGGTTGATTGTGGTGGCGGCGTGGTTATTGTGGTGGCGGCAGTGGTTTTGTGGTGGCGGCAGTGGTATTTGGTATCGGCAGTGGATTTTGTGGTGACGGCAGTGGTTATTGTGGTGGCGGCGTGGTTATGTGGTGGCAGCGTGGTTATTGTGAGTGGCGCAGGTGGTTGTTGTGGTGGCGGCAGTGGTTGATTGAGTGGCAGCAGTGGTTATTGTGGTGGCGGCAAAGTGGTTATTGTGTGGCAGAGTGGTTAGTTGTAGTGGCGGCAGGTGGTTACTGTGGTGGCGGCAGTGTTTATTGTAGTGGCAGCAGTGGTTATTGTGGTGGCGGCAGTGGTTATTGTGGTGGCGGCAGTGGTTATTGTAGTGGCGGCAGTGGTTATTGTGGTGGCGGCAGTGGTTATTGTGGTGTCGGCAGTGGTTATTGTGGTGGCGGCAGTGGTTATTGTGGTGGCGGCAGTGGTTATTGTGGTGGCGGCAGTGGTTATTGTGGTATCGGCAGTGGTTATTGTGGTGGCGGCAGTGGTTATTGTGGTGGCGGCAGTGGTTATTGTGGTGGCAGCAGTGGTTATTGTGGTGGCAGCAGTGGTTATTGTGGTGGCGGCAGTGGTTATTGTAGTGGCAGCAGTGGTTATTGTGGTGGCGGCAGTGGTTATTGTGTGGCGGCAGTGGTTATTGTGGTGGCGGCAGTGGTTATTGTAGTGGCGGCAGTGGTTATTGTGGTGGCAGCAGTGGTTATTGTGGTGGCAGCAGTGGTTATTGTAGTGGCGGCAGTGGTTATTGTTGTGGCAGCAGTGGTTATTGTAGTGGCAGCAGTGGTTATTGTAGTGGCGGCAGTGGTTATTGTAGTGGCGGCAGTGGTTATTGTAGTGGCAGCAGTGGTTATTGTAGTGGCGGCAGTGGTTACTGTAGTGGCAGCAGTGGTTATTGTAGTGGCGGCAGTGGTTATTGTTGTGGCAGCAGTGGTTATTGTGGTGGCAGCAGTGGTTATTGTTGTGGCAGCAGTGGTTATTGTATCTGGCCTCAGCCTACGTACTATTTCTTGTTTTTATAACATCTGCCACAACAATTTGCGTGGCGCTAATAGTTCTTGTTTTTATAGCGTCAGCCATGACAAAGGACAAGCTACGTACTCACCTACGGTTAGCAGAGAATAAATGAAAGAAGGGTGACTTAGCCAACCTTCAGAAGACAACTGCACATTCACATGCCTATTGAGGCACTGGAGATCATAAGTGCCACACATATTATGGAAGGACATAAGTGCACTTTTAATTTCCTTCTTTTACATACCCTCCTAAATTCATCCGCCAACTTTTGTAACTTCTCGTCAGAATTTCTCACAAGAATTATGTCATCAGCAAAGGGCATCTGTGACAACTACTTTATGGACATCTTCAAGGAGTGGATTAAGGTCCCAGGACATTGATCTACTCTACTACAGATGTCTTAATGTATATATGCACTTGTGTCCTTTATTCCATATTGACGGTATCAATGTGCTTTCTTACTTTCAAAACATACTAGTAGGTGTTTGTACCACATCAATGTACAAATTATATATATCACAGAATGTTGTTAAGAAACACGCAGGGAAACACTTATATACTGGATACAAGTAGAAGTTTGTAGGATCTACCAGTCGTCTTACGTGTTCATGAGATAGTGACAAGACCAGCAACTCTGCCAGAATGCAATCCACACTCACATGAGGCTGCGATAGTACTTCCCTGGATGGTTGCTACTGACCAGTCTACTGGGCATGTTATGCCAGGATCACCACCACACTCATACACATCTAGAGGACTGTGCTCTATTACTTCACCATGTATGAAGAGCTTCATATAAAACTCTCTTGTTAAGAGCAAATAATAGAAGTGATAGAAGATAATAGTAGTTATAGACGACAATGAAAGCAGTGATAGAAAAAAACAGTAGTAGTGATGGAAGACAATGGAAGTAGTGATAGAAGATAATGAAAGCAGTGATAGAAGAAAATAGTAATAATGATAGAAGAAAATAGTGGTGACAGAAGATACAGGAAGTAGTGATAAAGGACAATGGAAGTGATAATATAAGATAACAGAAGTAATGACAAAGGATAATAGAAGTGGTGATAGAAGATACTGGAAGTAGTGATAGAAGACAAGAGGTTAATGATTCAGCTTTACACGTCAAGTTAGATGATCTAATTCAAGGGGAAGCGCTAAAACCGTCAAGGTTACACAGCATCTAAAGAATGGCAAGTTTTCAAGTCTGATCCAAGGGGAGGGTAGCTCCAATTCCTTTGATCAAGATCCCTTCACCTGCATCAAGGCATTTCTTCCCTTGAAGAAACAAACGCTGCTGAGACGGAAGGCGTCCTCCATAAATTTCTGTATGTTTACCAAAACTATATAAATCAGCAATGTGCTGCTACTGATATTCCACATCAAGGATCCTGGCGGGTTATATTATTAAACATCTACTGACAAGTTGATAAATACTGTTATCCAATGAATGTTATTGCTAAATATTGATTATTTATTGATCCTGGTAGAGGGGAGCTTCACCATATGTCAGATTACGACTCCACACAACGACCAGTGAAGCTTTTGTGACTTTGTATCGAGCTGATCCATTAACGAGGTCAAATATATTCATAACATGATAAGAATTCAAACTTTTCAGGTACTTCATGACCCTAAGCGCCTCTCAATAATAATAATAATAATAGCAGAAACATGCGGTTTCTAAAAACAAATCTTATGTAAGGCCTGAGATATTAATAGATGTAAAGGTTAAAAATTAAATTTTCCAAGCAAAGCCACCTGAATTCGCCAGGAATCTGCCGAAATAGGTTAGCATTTTGCTGTTTGTTAGAAGCAACAGTAGTGGCAGATGCACTGGCAACAGCAGCAGCAGCGGCGGCGGCAGTGCATGTTGACATAGCAGTAGTAGTGAATGTAAAGTATTGGTGGCAACAGTAGTAGTAGCCTATAAATTCCATTAAGGTAGAGAGATATTGGAAGGCGTTTTAGTGACATTATTAGGTCGAGTATTAATCAGTGCATTTGAGAGAATGAGTTGTACGGATTGTGCGATAGTGTAAGTGCTACTCTGATTCGCTTTTAAGGTGTTTCGTCTACCCTGATTCTCTTCTTTGGTGTTTTGTCACTATAAACACTGCTTCTTCTCACTTCCTTGTTTGTCTTGCTTCTTAATTACTAGCCTAGCATACACTCCTGAAGATCGTAATACCATTGTAAACAACTCAGGGGAAGTTAGTCATAAAACTTCCAGGACAATCCTTTCAACCCTTCAAGGGAGGTTCCTTGATGATGGTGAGGGGCTCTTGATCTAGGGGACTGGATCTGTGCTTCACTTCCCTGAACTAAGCCTGATTGCCTTCCATCTATATAATCCCTACGGGTTTAGCGCTCCCCATAATGACGATGATGATAATAAATAATATAATTTTATATTTGTTTTCAACAATATCAGTGAGACTCAAACAACTGATTAAGCGCAGGTTGACCCACGTCTTAGAACAATGTTTCACAACTAACCCACACTTTAGAGAGGAAACATAATACGACGTTTCGGTTCTAACTAACAGGGAATCTTTATATAAGAACGTAGTCACATAAAAAGTAAATTAAAAAAAAATGTTGCAATGCCTCTGGCAACGAGATAGTCTAAAATGACCAGGAAAGGTTTAAATGTCCTATTTTATCTTGGATTTGGAGTGAGAATATGTGGCATCACCCAAGACTTTCTCTGGCAAGAAAACTTCCGCTGAACTTCATTAAGCAAACATATGAGCAAAAAACTGTGTAGTAAAGGATGGCCTTGCACTATTTAATCACCTTATATGTCAGAGATGTTTTCTGCTCAAGACGTAGTCGCACAAAAACATTTTAAAAAGTATTTAAGAATGGAAAGTTGTATTTGATAAGTTTAATCGGTTTTATATATATATATATATATATATATATATATATATATATATATATATATATATATTATATATAACTTTAATTCACTCGAAATCAATTATGTATACAACCTACTGTTTTTATATTTGTTCGAAATCGGTTGGCTATGTATACAGGTTGTTTTTAAATTCACTAGTAATTGGCTTTGCGTACATATTCACTCGAAATCTAATACAGTATTTTCATACTAATTTGAAACTATGAACAACAACATTACAAAGTCTGAAGTACACTTAAGTAGTTTTCGTACACAAGGCTATTAAGTAGGTCGGATTAAATAATATATTCTTGATGTAGAGAGCCTTAATGAATGGAGATGCCGTGATGCCTGCGAAGTGATCTTGATTCAAGGAATTGGGTCTACTTTCCACTTCCTTGGATCAAGTCCGATTATCTCCCAATCATCACGCATTGTATAGCTCTTCTGCATTTAGCACTGCCCCGCGAAGACGCTGGTCACCCACACCGTCAACAATCAGGTCGTCAGCATGTCAAGGTCAATCAAGTTGACTCCCAGTATGATACTTGACCCAGTGATACCTGTTCTCTCCACCGCTCAGGCACTGAAAAAAAAAGTTGGCAACTGACGTGGTTTTTCGTACGTTTTCTAACTCGTTCATAAACGCACGTGTCTTAAGAAGATAGATATCTTTCTTTTCCCCCTTTAAAGGGGGATTCCTTGATGCTGGTGAAAAGTTTTAAAAGTTCAATCAAACGACTCCCCTTATTATTTACCCCTGGCACTCCAAACTTACCTACTATGCCCTCTACAACACAGTAAATCCGAGTTGTAGCTACTCTCCAATTCCTCGGATGAAACCTGACTGCTTCATGTTCCTCATGCGTTGTATGACTTAAATATAATAATAATAATAATAATAATCATAGCAACCAGTACCTCTACAAAAGAGCTTGTTAAAACTACCCCAATCCAAAACGGTGGAGGACCAGCTGACATTAACAACTAAAGACCAATCTCTAACTTGCCTTCTATTACACACACAACCCGCACATATAAAAGGAGAGGAGCTTACGACGACGTTTCGGTCCGACTTGGACCATTTACAAAGTCACACTAACACGAAGGACAGGTGGAAGGGGTATTTATAGGCAGGCAGACAGGGGAGGTCACAATAAAGTGGTGGAGGGGTAATGGAGGTAGTAGTGATAGTGGTAGTAGTAGTGGAGTCAGTCATAAACTATTATGACTATTAAGTTCACAGTAGAGCATGAAATAGATAAAACTTTTCCCTTCCTAGACGTTTTAATCTATCGCATCGAGAGAAGATTCAAATTTACAGTTTACAGGAAAACCACCAATGTGTCATTATACATTCATTATTATTCCAGTCATGAATCTCGGGTTAAAAGGAGAGTTTTCCTTACAATGTTCCTGAACTGTATCTGCAGTCTATATTGCGATAAATCAACAAAATGAAATAAATGTATAATATCGCACATGGAAAATAAACCATAGAGTATTTCACTGCACGCAGTGAAATCAACAAGATCTGTCTTTACTTGATAACACTGTGCCAAAATCAAACTGTAGATTTCTAACAAACCCAACTGGATTTAGGTTTTGTTGAGAAGGTCCTACTGTCAGCTAGGAAGACTTTCTACAGGACTGTACCTAAGGAAACGCCTGACAGGACAATGACAGTTTGGTCTGCCTGCGTGAGGCACTAAAAATCTCAATATAAATATGACTTTCTGAAACATTGGGACAGTGAAACAGAGATTGATTAAAAACACACCGCCTAATAATGTGGGTGGTGTCTACAGGCCCCATGCACCCTTTGCCCACTCTTACATTGGTCAGACAGGAACACCTCTTGTAACCAGATTATCCCAACACCAGTACTCAATCAGGATAGGCCAGTTGTCGAATGCGATCACTCACCAGGGTGGGCTGCCGCCCAGATAATTGTACCCAACAGTTCAATCATGGAAAGAAACATAATTGAGTCCTCCCTCTTGAAACATAATTGGAATGCCATATATAACTCAAACTATGGGCTGTACAAACTCGATAGTTATTTAGTGGAGTCTATTGTGCACAGCCTTAAACAACAATGTTATACAAAAGTGCAGGATTGTTCCTTATGCCAGGGAGTTTCATGATGTTTCGGTTATGTTCGACCAGAGTCTGCAAACTGAACATCATCGTGAACGTCGATATAATATATAACATCTTGTTAAGTCCATCGCGAACGATAATATGTAACATGTTAGGTCTGCCGTGACCGTCGGTATAACCCTCTCAGCTACTACTGCATACAGGTATCGTAATGCTACAGGTGCTCTAGGTGGTGTGTTACAATACACACTGCAACCTGAGCGATATAACATCAGTAGTAAGGAAGTAGTCATGGGGGTTCATTTAGGTATGGGAGCACGTGTGCCATCGTCCTAGGATAGCCCATAAGAAATGCAGTGACCTATTGAGGTCCTAACCAGTCTAGATACAGCGGTACAAGGTACACATAGTTGATTGCAACTAGTTTAGTGGTCTACTGGTTTAGGTTGTTAGTAATATTATAATGATAATAATAATGATATTTGCGGATGATAGTGGACAATAATGATAGTAATGGTGTTAAAAAGAAAAAATCAAGAATAGCCTAGTTATTATAAGAAAGAAAAACCTGAATAGGAGAATTTACACAGGCATATTAACTGACACTGAGAGAATTTCCTGAATATTCTGGTTGATGTGCGCCTCAGATGTGCTTGGTATTATACTCACCCCTAGATCCTTTTCCTTGAGTGAGGTTTGCAGTCTTTGGCCACCTAGCCTATACTGTCTGCGGTCTTCTTTACCATTCCCTAATCTTCATGACTTGCATACTATACACGTCAGTGACACTGGTCTGTAGTTTAATGCATTCCACCGCCTTTGAAGTATCTAGTTCACTTAGCAGCTTCTTCACCCCCCTCCTCGGTTGTGTATTTCATCAAGCACTTGTTGGTGTACCCCCCTATTCTTAATTCCCGGAGTCCTTCCTGTCTCCACTATAAATACTTCTTTAAATCTCATGTTGAGCTCCTCAAATACTTCTTGGTCGTTTCTTGTGAACTCCCCACCTTCCTTCCTCAACCTGATTACCTGATCCTTGACTGTTGTTTTCCTCCTGATGTGGCTATACCACAGCTTCGGGTCAGACTTGACTTTCGATGCTATGTCGTTTTCGTATTATCGCTGAGCGTCTCTCCTTATCTGTGCATACTCCTTTCTGGCTCTTCGACTAATCTCTTTATTTTCCTGGGTCCTTTATCTTCTGTACTTTTTCCATGCTCTAGCCACTTAGTTTTTGCCTCCCTACACTTTTGGGTGAACCAAGGGTCGTTCTGGTCTTCCCATTATTTCTGTTGCACTTGGGAACAAACCTCTCCTCTGCCTCCTTGCATTCTGTTGTCACGTAGTCCATCATTTCGCGTGTATGTGTGTGTGTGTACTCACCTATATGTGGTTGCAGGGGTCGATTCACAGCTCTTCTGTCAGTGTGTATGTGTACTCACCTAGTTGTGGTTGCAGGGGTCGAGTCATAGCTCCTGGCCCCGCCTCTTCACTGGCCGCTACTGGGTCACTCTCCCTGCGCCATGAGCTTTATCATACCTCTTCTTAAAGCTATGTATGGAACCTGCCTCCACTACATCGCTTCCCAAACTATTCCACTTCCCGACCACTCTGTGACTGAAGAAATACTTCCTAACATCCCTGTGATTCATCTGAGTCTTCAACTTCCAACTGTGTCCCCTTGTTGCTGTGTCCCATCTCTGAAACATTCTGTCTCTGTCCACCTTGTCAATTCCTCTCAGTATCTTATATGTCGTTATTATGACCCCCCTATCTCTCCTGTCCTCCAGTGTCGTCAGGTCGATTTCCCTTAACCTCTCCTGTAGGACATACCCCTTAGCTCCGGGACTAGTCTTGTTGCAAACCTTTGCACTTTCTCTAGCTTCTTTACGTGCTTGGCTAGATGTGGGTTCCAAACTGGTGCTGCATACTCTAGTATGGGTCTAACGTACACAGTGTACAGGGTCCTGAACGATTCTTTATTAAGATGTCGGAATGCTGTTCGTAGGTTTGCTAGGCGCCCGTATGCTGCAGCAGTTATTTGGTTGATGTGCGCCTCAGGAGATGTGCCTGGTGTTATACTCACCCCAAGATCTTTTCCTTATTGAGGTTTGTAGTCTCTGGCCCCCTAGACTGTACTCCGTCTGCGGTCTTCTTGCCCTTCCCCAATTTCATGATTTTGCACTTGGTGGGGTTGAACTCCAGGAGCCAATGGCTGGACCAGGCTTGCAGCCTGTCCAGATCCCTTTGCAGTTCTGCCTAGTCCTCGTCCGATTGAAGTCTTCTCATCAACTTCACATCATCTGCAAACAGAGACACTTCGGAGTCTATTCCTTCCGTCATGTCGTTCACAAATACCAGAAACAGCACCGGTCCTAGGATTGACCCCTGTGGAACCCCACTCGTCACCGGCGCCCACTCAGACACCTCGCCTCGTACCATGACTCGCTGCTGTCTTCCTGACAGGTATTCCCTGATCCATTGTAGTGCCTTCCCTGTTATCCCTGCCTGGTCCTCCAGCTTCTGTACTAATCTCTTGTGTGGAACTGTGTCAAACGCCTTCTTACAGTGTGTGTGTGTGTGTGTGTGTACTCACCTATTTGTGGTTGCAGGAGTTGATTCACAGCTCCTGGCCCCTCTTCACTGGTCATCACTAGGTCTACTCTCTGCTCCATGAGCTTTATCGTACTTCTTCTTAAAGCTATGTATGGATCCTGCCTCCACTACGCTCACTCACTAGATTGTTCTACTTCCTGACAACTTTATTACTGAAGAAATATTTCCTAACATTTCTGTGACTCATCTGAGTTTTCAACTTCCAGTTGTGACCCTTGTGTCTGTGTCCCATCTCTAAAACTTTCTGTCTCTATCCACCTTGTCAACTCCTCCCAGTATTTTGTATGTTATCATGTCTTCCCTATCCTTCCTATCCTCCAGTGTCGTCAGGTTGAGTTCCCTTAACCTCTTCTCGTAGGACATACCCCTCAGCTCCGGGATTAGTCTTGTTGCAAACCTCTGCACTTTCTGTAACTTCTTGACATGCTTGACCAGGTGTGGGTTCCATACTGGTGCTGCATACTCCAATATGGGCCTGACGTACACGGTGGACAGTGTCTTGAATGACTCTTTACTCAGGTATCGAAACGCTATCCTTAGGTTTGGCAGGCGCCCAATTGCTGCAGAAGTTCTTTGGTTGATGTGCGCCTCAGGAGATGTGCCCAAAGATCTTTTTCCTTGAGTGTGGTTTGTAGCCTCTGTCCCCCTAGCCTGTACTCCATCTGCGGACTTCTTTGACCTTCCCCAATGTTCATGACTTTGCACTTGGTAAGAGCCAGTTGCTGGACCAGGCTTGCAGCCTATCCAGATCCCTTCATAGTCCTACTTTATCCTCATCCGTTTGAATTCTTCGCATTAGCTTTACATCGTCTGCAAACAGGGACACCTCTGAATGTATCCATTTCGCCATGTCATTCACATATACCAGAAACAGCACCGGTCCTAGAACCCCGCTCGTCAAAGGCCACCACTCTGACACCTCGTCACGTTCCATCACTCGTTGATCCTTTCTATCAGGTATTCTCTGATCCATTGCAGTGCCTTTCCTGTTATTCCTGCTTGCTCCTCTAGCTTCTGTATTAATTTTTTTTTTTTTTTTTTTTTTTTGTTAGTTAGTTACCATTTTGTCCTAGGCACATGTCAATCAGACACTAGGCCTGTTGTATGTATGTGTGTGTGTGTGTGTGTAAGGAAACACTGAAATGTTTCTGCCCACGGGAATGGGACCGGACCCTCCGGCGTGAAGCAGGCTTTACCCATAGGCCACCGTGTGTGGTGTGTGTGTGTGTGTGTGTGTGGTGTGTGTGTGTGTGTGTGTGTGTGTGTGTGTGTGGGGAGAGAGAGAGAGAGAGAGAGAGAGAGAGAGAGAGAGAGAGAGAGATGTAAACTAATCAAGATAAATAATAAGAAAACAGGGACTGGGCACAGAAGAGGAGAGTGAGAAGGGAAAGAGTCGGGGAATGATGGGGTTGAGAGGGGGAGGTGAAGAGGTCTCAGGACGGGGAAGGGACGGAACGGAAAACGGAGAAAGTGAGAAGGTCATGGGTCTAAAAAAGTGAGAATAAAAGGATGGGGTGAAGAGGTATGGGGGAGAGCGGTGAGTAGTAGTGGCAGAGTGGAGAGTGGGGGAATAAGAATGAAAAGATAGGAAATATAAATGACCCAAACGAAATCGCTGGCCCGCAGTTGCTACTACTTCATCCTATTCCCTATTTGTATGTCTCATAACAATGTAAGTAACTAAGTAAGAGCTTTAAAATGATGTGATGTAGGTAACAGTTCTTAGCTTGTAAATAAAGTTAGGCATCCTTAACTAACCTTGTAAAACACTTGTGTGTGTGAGAGAGAGAAATGGGGGCTGCAGAATGGGAACACGATAAGCAAGGAGCTTATTAAATTCCTTGGTGACCACTAAAAGAAAGTGAATCAAATTTGATCCCATATAGGTATATTTATGATAGGGTGTAGGGATAAGTGTGGGAACTAGAAGGGTGGCTATTACCCCGACCACCACCACCTTCACCATCACCAACCACCCCCACCTCCATCACCACAACAACCCCCACCCCAGCTCTACCAACGCCACCACCCCTACCCACCATCCACCATCACCAGGAGAGGTTTCACATCGTCTAATCATTCTTCCATCTCCTTCATAAGTGCTGTCTCATTCACATGGAAACCCGCATATTCTTGAACGACGCAAGACATCACAGCGCTCTGTGCTGTCTGAGCACAGTTTACTGTACACCCGCAGCTCATACCTTGAGCGGTATTGCAAAAAACAAGATTAAAAAGGTCATAATAAGTTACTGTTAGACCCCACAGGGCATAATTACATCTTTCAAGATATGTTAATATTATTTCACATATGATCTCAACATATACCTCATCACTTGCCCAATCCAATATGTGATTGCAGTCTCAAAATAATCTAATATCTTATCACTACCACTACAATGTTGGTCATTTACTAGAGTACAATATTATCGTCTAGCTGGTGTCAAGTGTGGATATAATCTCCATATTTCATAACATCGATATCATATCCATTACAATGAAGTGATTTGTCATACCCATAATAATGAAGTGATTTGTCATCGTTGGAGAAAGAATGTCCTTTGTTATCCAAAACATCACTAGACTTGGTCAAGACCACTGCGGCCTAAATATACTAGTACAATAAGTAAGACAGTAGGGCAAGCCTTCACTTACGCTCGCTCAGAGACGAGTTTTTTTTTTTTACTTGAAAAAGTTTCACTAAAAGTTGTGAAAATAGTCTTATTATCCGTGTCTTCGATCCATCATACCTGTTGGCGTGCTTTGTTTACTTTTTAACAGACATTTAGCATATCTTCCACTATGCCTGCTGGCGTATTTTGTTCCCTTTCAAACAGGCTTTCATCTATCTTTTTGCAGCCGGCAAGTTGACTGGAAAGAGTAGAGGGCGGGGAGAGAGCCTTCTCTAATATCCTACTCTCAACTGTGTAGAGATAGCTTGAATGTAGATTGTATTTCTGAGCAGACAACCTTTTTATAGACCGTGGGATCTCCTGATATCTGCCTTTCCCATAATATGTGACATGTTAAGGCATCTTAGTAGTAAAAAGTAAGATATTTTGAGCAAGTATCCTAAATCTGATTGTAACAGATGAAATATATATTTCCAGATGTGCTGCTGTTAGCCTTTTTTTGGAGCCTCGTTCTTAGGCTTTTGTTTGTCTATATCCATTGTTTGATTTTTATGGTTTATCCTAGGTTCATTTCTACATAATTTACTATACAAAACATTATAAAAGATTAATATGTTGTATGAAACCTAAATAAACATTTATTTATTAGCAGTAAAATTACATGCTGTTTTATTTAGCAAAATTGGACACACCAGCAGTGTGCTGCTACCTTATTCTATATGAGTTACATAGTTGTAACAAAAGTTAACTATGTTTCCCTGTCATATTCCATCACACAGGATGGGTCGCGGACTGAAATTTGGAGCCTGAGCTGGTAGACTTCAGCAGAACAATGAGGATATAGGTTCATCATCTCTACAGGAGCTTCAAAGGTTTCGTTACAGCAGAGCTACAGTTACTACTACTTGGGAATGAGTCATAAGCCGCTGGAGGGAAGGAAAAAAATGACCCCCTTCCTTCCAATGGTCGCCAGGAAAGTTTCCCATACCCTAGATGTGTTTTAACCCTTAAGACGCCTTTAACGCCTTTCCGTTTTTATTCTTTCACCTCATTTTTTTTTTTAAAAATTATAAACACGTTATCCTGCCAATATTTTATCATATTTTCATGAAAAAAATTTTAAGTCAACATCGTTACTTCCAGCTAGTTACTTTTGGAAAAGTAATTATCATAGAGATTTATTTAAAATTATGGGGATAATAATGTTTATCTGAAATTGTGTAGGTATGTATCTTCAGTGACTTTTAAAAAATGTTGTTATTTAGAGAACACTAATATTTCAATGATGAAAATATAGTACACACCTGGAAGTGTTATTAAATTAATTGAAAAGATGTATTGGTAGACAAAAATTTTTTGTGGAGAGAACAACGTAAATGACTGAGTATAAAAGATCGGACCAGGAATTTGTGAAGAATTAATCCCATTTAATCTAAGCCGACATAAATAGTATCAGGTAATATAGTGTCCTACATAATAAGTGAATTTAACGTGTATCTGGAAGGGTTCAGATATAAAGTGAAACTATCAAAATAAGGATGATACGAATGAAAAACATGAACTGTTGCTGGAGAATCTACATTGCCCACCACATATATCATGAAATATGTAATGTATGCATCCCAGTGTGAATTAAATCTCACTACAGGTAATGTATCTATTTATTGGCCAAAAGTAGTTTACCAGCCTGCTAGGGAGGTCCTGTTACGATATATCAACAACACCATAATTTGGTAAGATATTTTTCCCTTTTTTTGTACTTGAAACTATGTAACTTGTTTTAATTATTGAAATTGTTATACGTAGTATACATATTAAGATACTAACAAATTATATAAAATTTGTTAAGTCCAATCATTTTTCCTTTATATATATAGTCCAAAACAAGTTTAATACAGCCAGTGTAACTGGCTTGGAATATTTTGTTTATTAATTTCTAGAACTATATGTTCACATTAAGGTCCAGAGTGAATTGGGGATATATGCCTTTGATATACCTTTGAAGAGTTTCGAGAGTTTCACTACTCTCGGAGCCAGGCTCGTCTGGTGCTTGCCTGGTCAACCAGGGTGTTGCTGCTGGAGGCCCGCTGCCCCACATATCCATCACAGCCTGGTTGATCTGGCACCTGGTGAAGATACTTGTCCAGTTTCCTCTTAAAGTGCTTTTACACTTGTTTCAGCTATGCTTCTGATATCTTCTGGTAAGATGTTGAATAATCTGGGACTCCGAATGTTTATAGTGTTCCCTTATTGTGCCCACCGCACTCCTGCTCCTCATTGGGTTTATTTTACACTTCCTCCCATATATCTCACTCCAGTATGTTGTTATGGCAGTGTACACATTTGGGACCAGCCCTCAAGTACTTGCCAGGTATGGGGAGCTGAGACTTTAAGCATAGAAGGAGGAGTGATGTGGTGACCCATTATTTCTGAAGCCCTACATGTCTCCTAGGTACATCAACATCAGTAAGTGTAATCTGTTTTTGATGTGCCAGAGTTCTCCCCAGTTATGTGTGTGAAATGTTAATTCAGGACTGTACCAGTGAAATTCACCCACATAATTTCTCAGTTACTAGTGAGTGCACATGAGATGAACGAACTAAGTTACACCACAGTTCTAGTTAAGACAACACCAAACCATACTCACTGTTCACTAATTATTTATCACTCTCCGCTCTTTTCACAGAATCCAAATGTTCTCTGGCACACAAGAGTGTTAAACTTTGATCAATGGCATAAATGAATATATTAAACATGGCAAAAATAAAACATGACCAAACGAGTATTATTCTCGTTTCATTTTGCTTATGTGGTTGGCAAATGTTATTAGAATGAGTGGCAAAGGTGAATAAGAAATATGTTGCGAAAGTGCTATAGAGTTATTACTGACCTACTGTATTGACATCCCAGGTGACAATCCTCGCACCCCTGGCGGCCAGCTTGAGGCAGAGCAAACGACCGATGCCCGAGCCACCGCCAGTCACCAGGGCCAGCTGACCCTCGATGACCTTCCTCCGGAACTTCCTGGGCACCAGGGTTTTGAAGAGTGCCTCTAGGGCATAGTAGATGGAGGCCAACAGAGCCCCCAACACTCCCAGTAGTAGCACCACACCGTTCAGGCAAGACATGATCTTCCACACTATCTAGCGCCGCCAACTGAGCGTATCAGGTATCAGCTTTGAAGCACTTGCCAGGGGGATGGGATAGTGGTGGTGATGTGTAGACACTGGCTTCACAGTGAAACTCTGCCGCTCCTCCAAGACTCTCGCCCCTCCGCTATCCTGTCAAACAAAAACAATTATGTAGTTGCCACAGATTACAGAAATTAAAAAAACTTCGCTCTCTCTTTTCTTGACACATCAGTAACGCTTGACCATAGGTTGGAGGTGTGATATGACCCCTGAACTCCTGACAAATTGCATCAGTTCAGCTATTTATGATGTTTACATGTACATTTTAATAGACACATCTTGTTGATTTCCTTGTACCCGTCACTAACATGAAAGTATTAAGGATTAACGCCCAATTTTCTTTTTCTTAAAAATATTTCTTATGTGTATCATCACCCTCACATAGTGTAGAGACGGTCTGTGACCCAACCCATTCTCGCACAACGAGTCATGTAAATAGAGATTTAAACGTTTCTTGGTGCTACTCAGCCAGTTTCATGGTGCTACTCAGCCAGTTTCATGGTGCTACACAGTCAGTTTCATGGTGCTACTCAGCAGTTTCATGGTGCTAATCAGACAGTGCATGGTGCTATTCGGCCAGTTTCATGGTGGTGCTCAACCACCGCGTTGCTACACGTGTGAACATATGAAGGAACAATGGAGGCCTACTGTCCCATGCTAGGCACCTTCAACTCACACTCACTAATATTCTCGTCCAACTCATATTTAAAACTACCCAAAGTTCTCACCTCAATGACGTTACGTGAGAGTGTGTTCCATTCATCCACAATTCTACTGACAAACGAGTAAGTACTTTCCATATCCTTTCTAAATCAAAATTTGTCCAACTTCAACTCATTGCTGCGAATCCTATCTCAGTTACTTTCAATACGTAATTTAGGTTTCCTTTGTTTATTGTTGTTACAATTTGTACACTTCAATCACAATACCCTAATTTTACGTGTTTCCCAGACAATGTTTGTATGAATGGTTTCTGATACATGGGATCAACTTTTATCTTTCTTTGTATGTTTTCCTGCGCATTTATGTCCATTCTGTAATACGGAAACCAGAACTAAGCAACATAATCTAGGAAGTATTTACCAAAGATATATAAAGGTAATGTAAAACCTTACATCTATTATTTATACCTCTTAATATAAAGCCAATAATTCTATTAGTATTATCGCGAACACTTAGGCACTAAGTCTTTTTTCGCATGTACTTTGACTAAGAGCTACATTACTTAGTATATAAGTACCATAGTTATTATTTTATCTAGAATTAGAACCTTACATTTGTCAACACTGAATTGCATTGCCCTTTTTATGACATCAACCTATTATTTTCATCCTGTAGCTTTCTAAGTGTCCTCATCAGAGGATCCCAACACTGACCACTGCACTCACACCACTTGCAGTGGGTCCCAAACATGATTTTCCTCCATTAATACAAACTGTTATTTATCAGTCAACTATGCCTTGACCAAGGAGATAATTCTCCTCCTATACCATGTGCTGCTAATTTTTTCATCAGTCTCCCTTGTGAAATTTTATGAAAGGCCTTACTTAAGTCCATACACACAGTATTACATTCTTTATCTTGGTCTACAGGTTTAAATACCCAAGTGAAAAAGGGTTAGCAAACTCGTGAGGCAAGAACTCTCTTTTTGTACTGGTATCACATTTGTCATTTTCCATTTATCAGGTACTGTACCCGTCTGCTGTGATCTCTTGAGGAGACTAATTACTGTTTTCAAAGTTCCTCTTTCACATTCCTTTAGACAGCTTGAAAACAGCTCGTCATGACCTGGTGACTTCTGAGAATATTTTACTTGTGACTGATCTTGCATAATTTATTCTCGTCCTGACCTGTACAATTATTTATTTCTAAAATTTCATTTGACATAATGCTGACTCTAGTACCAGACGCACCAAACATCACCACCCTAACATAATGTTGACTCTAGTACCAGAAGCACCAAACATCACCACCCTAACATAATGTTGACACTAGTACCAGAAGCACCAAACATCACCACCTAACATAATGTTGACACTAGTACCAGAAGCACCAAACATCACCACCCTAACATAATGTTGACTCTAGCACCAGACGCACCAAACATCACCACCCTAACATAATGCTGACTCTAGTACCAAAAGTACCAAACATCATCACCTTAACATAATGCTGACTCTTGTACCAGACGCACCAAACATCACCACCCTAACATAATGCTGACTCTAGTACCAGAAGCACCAAACATCACCACCCTAACATAATGCTGACTCTAGTACCAGACGCACCAAACATCACCACCCTAACATAATGCTGACTCTAGTACCACAAGCCCCAAACATTACCACCCTAACATAATGCTGACTCTAGTACCAGACGCACCAAACATCACCACCCTAACATAATGCTGACTCTAGTACCAGAAGCACCAAACATCACCACCCTAACATAATGTTGACTAGTACCAGACGCACCAAACATCACCACCCTAACATAATGTTGACTAGTACCAAGCACAAATCACCACGCTAACATTCAAACCCAAACATTACCACCCTAACATAATGCTGACTCTAGAACCAGAAGCACCAAACATCACCACCCTAACATAATGCTGACTCTAGTACCAGAAGCACCAAACATCACCACCCTAACATAATGCTGACTCTAGTACCAGAAGCACCAAACATTACCACCCTAACATAATGGTGACTCTAGTACCACAAGCCCCAAACATTACCACCCTAACATAATGGTGACTCTAGTACCAGACGCACCAAACATCACCACGCTAACATAATGCTGACTCTAGTACCAGAAGCACCAAATATCATCACCCTAACATAATGTTGACTAGTACCAGAAGCACCAAACATCACCACCCTAACATAATGCTGACTTTAGTACCAAAAGCACCAAATATCATCACCATGCCGTAGTTTTGACTCCTGTACCAGACGCACCAAGCATCACCACCCTGACAGAGTGATGAGTCTTGTACCAGACGCACCAAGCATCACCACCCTGACATAGTGATGAGTCTTGTACCAGACGCACCAAGCATCACCACCCTGACATAGTGATGAGTCTTGTACCAGACGCACCAAGCATCACCACCCTGACATAGTGATGAGTCTTGTACCAGACGCACCAAGCATCATCACCCTGACATAGTGATAAGTCTTGTACCAGACGCACCAAGCATCACCACCCTGACATAGTGATGAGTCTTGTACCAGACGCACCAAGCATCACCACTCCTGACATAGTGATGAGTCTTGTACCAGACGCACCAAGCATCACCACCCTGACATAGTGATGAGTCTTGTACCAGACGCACCAAGCATCACCACCCTGACATAGTGATGAGTCTTGTACCAGACGCACCAAGCATCACCACCCTGACATAGTGATGAGTCTTGTACAAGACGCACCAAGCATCACCACCCTGACATAGTGATGAGTCTTGTACAAGACGCACCAAGCATCACCACCCTGACATAGTGATGAGTCTTGTACCAGACGCACCAAGCATCACCACCCTGACATAGTGATGAGTCTTGTACCAGACGCACCAAGCATCACCACCCTGACATAGTGATGAGTCTTGTACCAGACGCACCAAGCATCATCACCCTGACATAGTGATGAGTCTTGTACCAGACGCACCAAGCATCATCACCCTGACATAGTGATGAGTCTTGTACCAGACGCACCAAGCATCACCACCCTCACATAGTGATGAGTTTTAGTACCAGACGCACCAAGCATCACCACCTGACATAGTGATGAGTCTGTACCAGAGCCCAACATCACCACCCTGACATAGTGATGAGTCTGTACCAGACGCACCAAGCATCACCACCCTGACATAGTGATGAGTCTTGTACCAGACGCACCAAGCATCACCACCTACATAGTGATGATCTTGTACCAGACGCACCAAGCATCACCACCCTGACATAGTGATGAGTCTTGTACCAGAGCACCAAGCATCACCACACTGACATAGTGATGAGTCTTGTACCAGACGCACCAAGCATCACCACCCTGACATAGTGATGAGTCTTGTACCAGACGCACCAAGCACATCACACTGACATAGTGATGAGTCTTGTACCAGACGCACCAAGCATCACCACCCTACATATGATGAGTCTGTACCAGAACACCAAGCATCACCACACTGACATAGTGATGAGTCTTGTACCAGACGCACCAAAGCATCACCACCCTGACATAGTGATGAGTCTTGTACCAGACGCACCAAGCACATCACACTACATAGTGATGAGTCTTGTACCAGACGCACCAAGCATCACCACCTGACATAGTGATGAGTCTTGTACCAGAGCACCAAGCACCATCCCCTCCGACATAGTGATGATCTGTACCAGACGCACCAAGCACATCACCCTGACAAGTGATGAGTCTTGTACCAGACGCACCAAGCATCACCACCTGACATAGTGATGAGTCTTGTACCAGACGCACCAAGCACCATCACATGACATAGTAATGAGTCTTGTACCAGACGCACCAAGCATCACCACCCTGACATAGTGATGAGTCTTGTACCAGACGCACCAAGCACCATCACACTGACATAGTGATGAGTCTTGTACCAGACGCACCAAGCATCACCACCCTGACATAGTGATGAGTCTTGTACCAGACGCACCAAGCATCATCACCCTGACATAGTGATGAGTCTTGTACCAGACGCACCAAGCATCATCACCATGACAATCGAGTTTCCAAGGGCGCGTTAGCAGCTCACTGACGCCGCCAACTTTCTTCCTTTACGTTTTATAATCTCGGCAATAAAAACATCAACATTCAGTTTAAATCGTCACCTTGTGCACTCTCTAAAATTGTTTGCGTTTTTCAATGCTTGTCGATGCAAACCTTATTTATTTATTATCTCCAAACAGTCGTAAACGCAACAAATTCACAGATTATAATTTGTAATGTTCTAGGTTGCAAAAAAAAAAACAATTCTCTTAAGGTTAGTTCACCTATTAATAATATACTCTTTACACATGGATGTGTTCATACAATTATATATATGTATATATATATATATATATATATATATATGAATATATAAAGCTATACATGGTAAGGTATACCAATTGTGCATAGCCCCAGGTACACAGGCGTTAACATTATGGAGATATTCCAAGTCAGAAGGTATAACAAGACGGCTAATTGATAGCTAAATGGCCTTGGAGCCTGGTTCTTGGACTAATTATGCACCTCTTATCCTTTGACAACACCAGGGAATGGGTATGGAGTGCATAATAAAAATATCAAACTAAGCAGCCTCGTTTACAACTGTTCGAGAAATTTATTAAAAAAAACCCACTCAGGTGGTGAGCCCCTTATTTTCTGTGAGCCAACGGCAAGATGACTGACTAGGGCCTCAAGCTGTCCATGAAGTTGATCAATAATTATTGTTCATTTTCAAGAATAACTCTGATTATAATCCAAGGAGTGGAATTTGATTAAAAAAAAGAATGAAGGGTAGGCACAAGGGGACAATAAGAAATCAAGACTAGAACACAAAATCAGTTTCAGTTATGCCATAGAATGAATGTGAATTTTTATTTTATTTTAGGACACTAGACAGTGTGAGCCTGTCGGGATTTTAAAATAATGATAATAATAATAATTTACTACCGACACATGGTAGTAAATATAATTCTGTTGTGAAGAAAACCAGCTGACACCAGTAGTCTCGTCCTTGGATCACACGATCAGTGTTAATGTGATTGCAAATACTCAAGGAAGAGTGAACGTTATTTTTTTCTGTGATAACCTAAATCCTATACAATTTCAAGCTCAGGACCTATCTCCTCTTTTGTAAATGGGTATCACATTTTAAATTTTCTATTTATCCAGTACGATACCCGTTGTAATGATCTGTTGAAGAGACTAGCTAATGATTTGCTAAGTTCCTCCTTGCATTCCTTTAGAAGTGATTAGAACCCTTAAAAAACAGCTCATCAGGACCCGATGACTTGTTGGTTTCAATACATATAGTAGCCTAAGGGCCATGTCACCAGCGACTTTGATCTTGCATAATTTATTCTTGTCCTAACCTGCATAATTACTGATTTCTGTGATTTCATTTGTATTCTCTCGTGCAAAAAATCTAGAGGAAATAAGTACTAAAAATGGCACACATTCCGTGTTACTAACAGTAAGGTGACCTTAAATTACATTTAAAAGGGCCTATGTTTTTCCTAATCTTATTCCTATATATCTGAAAGAAACCCTTTAGGTTGGTGTGAGACTTGTCTCACAACCTAAATTGCACATTCTCTCGACTCTTCTGTTTCTTTTTTTGACCTCTTTCTTGAATTGGAAGCATTGATCAAAAAGGTGACGCCTGTAAACGACCATCTTTTCATCCAGATGTTTTAAATTATTCTTAATCTATTTAAGATATTTTGTATTTTATCTAATTTTACTATTGAGCAGCATGTAAAATGCTTTGCAAAAAAAAAATCATATTGGCACTCATCACCTCTACCTATCTGGCCTCCCTAATGATAACCCATAGTGAGGTTATCCCACAAAAAATAAAAGGCACAATACCAGTCCAAGTAGGACCGAAACGTCGTCATAAGTTTCTTTCTCCTATGATAACCCATTTGTGAGGTTACCCGTCTACACAACTCCAGTAATCCCTTGGCCCCCATATAATCTGCAGCACACACAAAAAATGGAGACTGTGACTTTCTTCTTATTTTTTAAGATAATTTCCACGAGACATTGAAACTAAATAACTTATGATCGATTTCTCCAATCTCTTCATTACCTTCAAGATTATTTATTGAAAACTCCTTGTTTTGCAGAACCAGATCAAGCAGATTAATTCCTCTAGTTGGTTTTGCCAAAACTGGTTTACAAAGAACCGGATTATGTCAAAAAAAATTTATAGACTTAGATTTCCTGCCAAAGTCCTCCAGTCAGTTTCGCCAATGTTAAATCGCCTAATCAAGTTACATTTTCGCATCTAGATGCCTTAGCAGTTGAGTCCCTTAGAAGTTTACCGTGGTCCTTAGCTAGGTTTGAGGGTCTGTAGATCACACCTAAGATTAGCTTTTTATGACCTTAAAGAAACTGCAGCTGAATAGATTCCGTATCTGTCGACTCCATCTTTATTTCAGTTTCTGATGCAATGGTTTAAATTTTCCCTAATATACATGGCAACTCTGTCCCATTTCCTGTTGAATATAAGTGTGCAATAAAATGTGAGGTAAGAACACGTGCAACTAATGCGACATTGCCACAATAAATTATTATTATAATCAAGGGGGAGCGCTAAACCCGTAGGATTATGAAGAGCCTGTGGGGGTATGTGGAAGGTATTCAGACTTAATTCAGGAAACTGAAGCATAGATCCAATTCCCTAGATCAAAAGCCCCTCACCAGCTTCAAGGAACCTTCCTTGAGGGGTGCCACAATAAAATGTAGAATTAGTTGCACATGTGTCCTTTTACCTAACATATTGTCGGTAATTCTACCAACATTAATACAATAAAATATGCCCTGTATGTGGCATTAAGCAGCCATATCCCTATTTTTTCAGACAATCACGTCTCTGTTATTGCAGTAATATGTTTCCTGCAATTACTTATAGTTTATTTGTTTTATTCCTTGCACCACGACTATTTTTTATAATAGATGCCAGGTTTTTTTCCTTGACTTTGTCCTCTGTCTCTTCGTAGACCAATTCCCTGTTTTTATCAGTAACTATTTTATCAGCCATCCTATTTTCCGAAAACCCTCTTAACACACTCCAGCAACTCCCAATCCCTCTGTCAAAGTACTTCAACACCTTTTCTTCTCACACATACCCATGCTCTTCTTCTACCATTTTCATCACACATTTTAACAACGACTCCGACTGAGCTAGCTAACGCTACCATAGAAATTATCCAAATTGTCGATTAATTTAATTTCAAATTACCTGTTATATTTGTCTAGCCAGCAATTTACACCAATTTCCCTAGACATCCATTCACTGCTCAGTCTTAAGCAAAAATGCTACATATGATCAGGATTCCTTCCTTCGACCTAATTCTATCAATAGTATCATTGTACTTAGCCAGCAACTCTTCGCCCGTTTCCCAACATCACTGCCTCTAACACTGAGGCAGATAATTGAGGTGTTCCCATTACCTGACATGTTATCTAATCAGTTAACTACATCACCCACACCTGGTCCAGGGAAACACACCAGTCTTGCTTTCTTAACCATGTTACAGAATGCTCGATCCGTATATATAATTTGAGAACCTCCGACAATAAGCATATCCTTTCTACCACATGATGAGGCATTCGTTCTACCTGACTTCTTGTCACCACCTGTTTACTCGTTCTGATGAACAGCAATTGAATCTGTAATAAATGATGCATATTACGAAAATGATTATACCTTTTGGATTTACACTTGTGTAAATGCAACTTTGCCTATTTGCAATCATATTTAATAGAGATGGAATTGCTGGCTTCCGTGATGACTGGAACATTGCCGCTAGTGAGTTTTTCTCAAAGGAAGCTTCGTATTGGGCTGTGTAAGTTTTAATCTGCGAATTTTATTAAACTAACTGTCATCTGTGCAATAACTAGAGAATGCTTCCACTTTAGCTTCGACCCTTCAACTCTGGTGTATTAGGTAAAGATTTAGATTGATCTTGGGCTTTCTAGGTGCTACTTTGGCATTTTTGTTGAAGAAATTAAGAAAATTGAAATAATATTTTTCAAGCAATAATATGTAAAAGCTAGCGATGGGATGATGCCAAAATGTTTGTTGATAAAAATACTGATACTCGATTTTAGGCTGTATTTTATTTTAGGCTGATACCGACATTATCAAAATTTTCCAGTGCCATCAAAAGCAACCGATAATCGCCAATGCAGATACCAATACTCAATTTTAGCTAATACCATCAAATTTAGCCAATACCCACCAATACCGGTACTTTGGCACACCACTAGTTAAGACTGCTAGAGCCACATCAGAGTTGCTTAAAATCTTCAACGACAAGAACTTGAGAATGCAACCTCTGAGAGGCTTCAATCTTAAAGTGCTAGTGTATTTTGCGATACTGATGTGTGATAATTAGAGAATGCCTTTTCTGATTAAACACTTAAAGGTGGTGTAGCTTACTCATTGGGAGGGTCGAATTAATTTAGGGCGGGGAAGGTGCTAGTGTGGCTTCAAATCTTCATTACTGCTATTAAACTGCATTAGAAACTTATGCTGCACTATCTAAATGGGGTTAGGCTTACAGGGACCGAAACATATCTGGTTCTTATTGATTTTGTTTTTTTAAATTCTTCGCTCATTACCTTAACGTATTTATTCCTGATCCTTCAGTTCGCTTCCCTCCCATTTTCTCTGTTCTACTTTTCGTCCATGTTTTCTTAATAATTTTGGTTATAATACTGATTAGACCTCGACTTGGTTTTGTATTTCTATATATTCACATTTTTGAAGAACCTGTGTGTGGCTTCTTTGTTTTTCTGGGTGATGTCTAGTGAGTTCTGTGGCGTTCTAGATTTAATTTACTCTTCAAGGAGTATTTGATGCTGGGTAAGGACTCTTGATTAAAGAGTTGAAGCTACCCTCATCTTCCTTTGATGAAACCTGATTCTCTCATTTCCCAGGTAAGTTTATACATCATCATAATAATAATAATAATAATAATAATAATAATAATAATAATAATAATAATAATAATAATAATAAAATAAATAGTAACTACTTATGGTCATTGGCCCATGAACGTGATGAAGGAAGTTCTTGCCGAATATTAAGTAAAATATTAATTCAAGCCTTGTTAATTCATGTCCTTCCCCCCGTTTTCCGTTGGTTGGCGTAACAAGAACAGGGAAAAGACCAGGATGCAAGTCATGACTTCACAGCTTATATTCACTTGCGGTGTCTCAGTGCATATATGCTGATAACTTAGTTTAATCCCAACTTTAGGGATTAAAGTACTCTTGACTGATGGTGAACAAGTGACTAACAGCCATTAATTAATAATCCACGTGCAGTCAATAGGCTTTAAATCCTATTAACCGCCATGACTTAATAAAACACTTAAACCAAAATTTTGTTCACACAGACTTGTTTTACGTACTTGTGTCATCCCTCATCTTCAATGGACCATTAACAAATTAAAAAGGAGGATATTTGACAGGGTATTCACAAACGTGAGGTATAAAATACCGACATGATGCACACACAGGCAGACTGAACACTTTTGTTAGGTAAACGTATCGCTTGGAGACCAAACTTTTGTGGAAAATTAATGTAACTCCAATTTCTTGGATCAGAAACCTTTTAACAGGAACACGACACTCCAACTGAAGGGCCTTGATTACAAGTCACAATCATCACTAAAATAGCTAAGTTTATTTGTAAAGAATAAAAAAGTATCAATACCAAGACAAATAACCCGCACCTAAAATATAAAACGTATGACGACGTTTCGATCCGTCCTGCATCACTGTCACAGCTGTCTTGGTACGCTGTTCAGAAAATACAAGTAATAAATACAAATATTTTAAAGAAACCCTTCAAATATGGGGTGGGGTGCTGGTGAAGAACTCTTGATCCAAAGAATTGGCGTTATCCTTTCCTTCCTTGGGTTAAACCTGATTGCTGTCATTCCTAGGACGCTGAATGATGATGCTGCTATTGCCACAGCCGCCGTCTCTGTTGCTGTGCCGTCTCTGTTGCTGTGCCGTCTTTGTTGCTGTGCCGTCTCTGTTGCTGTGCCGTCTCTGTTGCTGTACCGTCTCTGTTGCTGTACCGTCTCTGTTGCTGTACCGTCTCTGTTGCTGTGCCGTCTGTGTTGCTGTACCGTCTCTGTTGCTGTACCGCCTCTGTTGCTGTACCGTCTCTGTTGCTGTACCGTCTCTGTTGCTGTGCCGTCTCTGTTGCTGTGCCGTCTCTGTTGCTGTACCGTCTCTGTTGCTGTGCCGTCTCTGTTGCTGTGCCGTCTCTGTTGCTGTGCCGTCTCTGTTGATGCGCCGTCTCTGTTGATGCGCCGTCTCTGTTGCTGTACCGTCTCTGTTGCTGTGCCGTCTCTGTTGCTGTACCGTCTCTGTTGATGCGCCGTCTGTTGCTGTGCCGTCTGTGTTGCTGTGCCGTCTCTGTTGATGCGCCGTCTCTGTTGATGCGCCGTCTCTGTTGCTGTGCCGTCTCTGTTGCTGTACCGTCTCTGTTGCTGTGCCGTCTGTGTTGGTGCCGTCTCTGTTGCTGTGCCGTCTCTGTTGATGCGCCGTCTCTGTTGCTGTCCGTCTCTGTTGCTGTGCCGTCTCTGTTGCTGTGCCGTCTGTGTTGCTGTGCCGTCTCTGTTGCTGTGCCGTCTCTGTTGATGCGCCGTCTCTGTTGCTGTGCCGTCTCTGTTGCTGTACCGTCTCTGTTGCTGTGCCGTCTCTGTTGCTGTGCCGTCTCTGTTGCTGTGCCGTCTCTGTTGCTGTACCGTCTCTGTTGCTGTACCGTCTCTGTTGCTGTGCCGTCTCTGTTGCTGTGCCGTCTCTGTTGATGCGCCGTCTCTGTTGCTGTGCCGTCTCTGTTGCTGTGCCGTCTCTGTTGCTGTGCCGTCTCTGTTGCTGTGCCGTCTCTGTTGCTGTGCCGTCTCTGTTGCTGTGCCGTCTCTGTTGCTGCCGCTGCATCCAAAATCTGATGTTGATTTTCCTACAAGATGTTGTGCTGCTGGTGAAGTGCTCTTGATCCAATGAGTTGGAGATACCCTCTCCTTCCTCTGATCAAACTTAAATGACTTCAAGCCCGTCCCATTCCCCAGGCGCCGTGTTACGCATACACGTTTACCGGTTTCACTAAGTATAATAATAAAGTAAATTAATCTGAAGACAGGCATGGTAACAAGGGTATCTTCTCAAGGTCATGAATACTGATTAGGATAAGGCTTGGGTTTGTTTGTACTTATATACTTCAAACTGGCGGGTGTGCCAACGAAAAACACTGAATACTATCATTCACTTTCTCACACTACTTGGTTCACAGAGCTAGTATGCATTTAAATTGATTAAACCAGCTGCGCAACAAGCGGGAAATGCAACCAACTCTCATTTTACTTCGTTATATTTTTTGTACTTCAGTCTCAGTGTTCATCTCTTAAACGTTTCTGTGAATCTTCAAAACTATTTTCTTTAATAATAATAATAATTAGGTATCACAGAAGGGGTAGTACCTGTAATTGGTATTGTGCAGGTACCCTCTGATTCAATTTTTTTAAGGTCATTCCCGGATTTGGTTTAAATGCAATAACTTGAGAAAAATCCTCTTCTGATCGGATTCAAAGTTTCAACAGTGGTGGATCCTACTTAGAAAGCTGAGATTATCATTAGTGAATAGGTGTCAATTTGCCATGTTTATTTTTTTAAAATGATGTAACGCTCCTTTTCGTGAAATAACTTAAGCTTGCCTCTTCTGAATCTTTAATGACTCATGGACAGGATGGTATTCAATAAGTTTAGGCTTTGTAGCTGCAAATTTGTCGATTTTCTAACAGTTAACTGGAATTATTGAATTCCAACCAATACCTAGAGAATGCCTATTCTGATCGGCCTCAAACTTCAATTTTTATGTGCTGATGTGCTTTTCTGAAAATAGCTTTGTATTGTTTTTAGGTTAAACACGGTCCCTTTAGGGGACTCCACTTTAATTCACTTCTCTATTATTAATAACATGTAGTATCTTCACAATACTGAGAGAGTACTCTAACCATACCACAGAGCGGAAAAGTAATGTGAGGGACCTGCGAGTGATAATGTCTGAAGATCTCACTTTCAAAGATCACAACAGAGCCACGCGATATCACAAGTGCGAAGAAAATGATAGGATGGATAATGAGAACGATCAAAATGAGATGTCAAGCAAATGATGATCCTTTTTAAATCACTTGTTCTCTCTAGGCTGGAATACTGCTGCACATTAACATCTCCATTCAAGGCAGGTGAAATTGCAGATCTAGAGAATGTACAGAGAACCTTTACTGCAGATGTAAGTTCCGTCAAACACCTTAATTACTGGGAACTCTTGTAAGCACTTCGACTTGTACTCGCTGGAACGCAGGAGAGAGATATATCATAATCTATGCTTGGAAAATCCTAGAAGAAATGGTCCTTAACCTGCACACAGAAATCACTCCCTAAGAAAGTAAAAGACTGGGCAGGCGGTGCAAAATACCCCCAATGAAAAGTAAGGGCGCCACTGGTACACTAAGAGAAAACACAATAAGTGTCAGGGGCCCAAGACTGTTCAACAGCCTCTCACCAGGCATAAGGGGAATTACCAATAGACCCCTGGCTGCCTTCAAGAGGGAGCTGGACAGATAGTACTTTAAAGTCGGTGCCGGATCAGCCGGGCTGTAGTTCGTATGTTGGACTACGTGCGGCCAGCAGTAACAGTCTGGCTGACCAGGCCCTGATCCACAGGGAGGCCTAGTCGTGGACCGGGCCGCGGGGATTGATCCCCGGAATACCCTCCAGGTAGGTAGGTTTGCTTGAGGAAGCCTGTACCTATATTGATCGACCCTTCCTTGTTTGACGGTGAACCCAGCACCCTCCCAGCTCAACTCCATAATACTAATAAAAATTAATATCTTTATTTACTACAAGTACATGTACATGGTATACAGGCGTAGCTGACATCAATGACATACTACTATATAGAAAGCCGCTTGTTATGCTGAGCATTTCGGGCAAATTAGGTCAGTTTTGTCCCAGGTACATCATTTTAAAGTGATGGGTGAACAGGGACAGGGACAGCAGGTGTTATGGAAACACGTCCCGGAGGAGATTCCAACCACGGACCTCAGTGTGTGAGCTGAGTGCGCTAGCGATCGAGTTACGGGACACCATAAGCAACTTCACACCTGTATAGCTTACTGCTTTATTTAGGCAAGGCAATACAGATAATTATTGTACATATAAGTAATCTGAATTTCAACTTCAATAATTACAAGTTGGAGTCATTGTAAATAAAGCTGGTACTTTGTGATGGCTTAACCCAGGATATCCGCAATATGTACTGTACTGTATTAAAGTCTATGTGACTGTCACGTACGTATCTAACTGTACTGTATTAAAGTCTATTTGACTGTCACGTACGTATCTAATGTGGGAGTGACGAGAGGAAAAAACATGCCAGATTTAATACCTCTGGGACCTGAAACCAACTCAAAAGTTGGAATTCGCTTTTCAACTATAAACTGTATATTATTTACAACTCTTTAATGCTCTTAAAAAATAGATTTAGGTATAGAGCTGAAATCAGTAAATATCGACCAAATCATGAGTAAATTTATTAAACGATATTCAGCATTACAAATATATCAGTTATCATTAAAGATATATCAATTATTAGATATATCAATTATTATTATTAATAAATTATTGATATATAAAATAATTGATATATCTTAATGATAATTGATATTAAATTATCATTACAGATATGTCAAGTTATTATTTATTTAGTATAACGTCTAATGATGATTCGTTAGCTAATAATTGTTGTACCCCACATATATAGCATACTGTAACAAATACATTATTATTAATCATAATCATGAGAGCACTAAACCCGTAGGGGTTATCCAGCGTCTGAAGGTAATGGGAGGCAATCAAATCTGATCCAAGGAAGGGGATATTAGGTGTAAATCCTTGGATCACACACACATACACACACTCAAATAGGTGAATACACACACACAGGAGCGTACATACACACAGGAGCGTACATACACACACACAGGAGCGTACATACACATACAGGACGTACATACACACAGGACGTACATACACATCACAGGAGCGTACATACACACAGGACGTACATCACACACAGAGTACATACACACACAGAGCGTACATACACACACAGGAGCGTACATACACACACAGGAGCACATAACACACACACAGGAGCGTACATAACACACACAGGGCGTACATGACACACAAGGAGGCACATACACACAGGAGCGTACATACACACACAGGAGCGTACATACACAACGGAGCGTACATACACACCACAGGCGTACATACACACACAGGAGCTACATACACACACAGGGCGTACATACACCACACAGGAGCGTACATACACACACACAGGAGCGTACATACACACACACAGGAGCGTACATACACACACAGGAGCGTACATCACACACAGGACTACATAACACACAGGACGTACATACACACACAGGAGCGTACATACACACACACAGGAGCGTACATACACACACACAGGAGCGTACATACACACACACAGGAGCGTACATACACACACACAGGAGCATACATACACACACACAGGAGCGTACATACACACACACAGGAGCGTACATACACACACACAGGAGCGTACATACACACACACGAGCGTACATACACACAGGAGCGTACATCACACACACAGGAGCGTACATACACACACCAGGAGCGTACATAACACACAAAGTCATACACACAGGAGCGTACATACACACACAGGAGCGTACATACACACACACAGGAGCGTACATACACACACAGGAGCGTACATACACACAGGAGCGTACATACACACACACAGGAGCGTACATACACACACACAGGAGCGTACATACACACACAGGAGCGTACATACACACACAGGAGCGTACATACACACACAGGAGCGTACATACACACACACACACAGGAGCGTACATACACACACAGGAGCGTACATACACACACAGGAGCGTACATACACACACAGGAGCGTACATACACACACACACACAGGAGCGTACATACACACACACAGGAGCGTACATACACACACACAAGCAAACGCACTCACACATATGAGTACACAAATACACACGCAAACACACACACAAGCACACACACACACACACAGGTCTCGACCCCTTCAACCACAATTAGGTGAGTACACACACACTATTCTTGGTATATGTGAATGACATGACGGACGGGATAGACTCAGAAGTGTCTCTGTTCGCAGACGATGTGAAGTTAATGAGGAGAATTAAATCAGATGAGGATCAGGCGGGACTTCAAAGAGACCTGGACAGGCTGGACACCTGGTCCAGCAACTGGCTTCTCGAATTTAACCCCGCCAAATGCAAAGTCATGAAGATCGGGGAAGGGCAAAGAAGACCGTAGACAGAGTATAGGCTGGTGGCCAAAGACTGCAAACCTCGCTCAGGAGAAAGATCTTGGGGTGAGTATAACACCAAGCACGTCTCCGGAAGCACACATCAACCAGAAGTTGAAGACTCAGATGAGTCAAAGGGATGTTAGAAAGTATTTCTTCAGCCACAGAGTAGTCAGGAAGTGGAATAGTCTAGCAAGTGATGTAGTGGAGGCAGGAACCATACATAGCTTTAAGACGAGGTATGATAAAGCTCATGGAGCAGGGAGAAGGGACCCAGTAGTGGTCAGTGAAGAGGCGGGGGCCAGGAGCTGAGTCTCGACCCCTGCAACCACAATTAGGTGAGCACACACACACACACACGTGGTAATGTTTTATTTACAGGGAGCAAAGTCAGTGTATTTTTCCTGGAGGGGACAAGCAGGACTTCAACACAAGGCCACCCTTAACACGACAACCCAGGGATGCTGCTGCGTCGACGTGTGTATTGACTGGTCACCTTCCTAAACAAACACCTTCCAAAATATGGATCAAAATAAAACTAGGGTCACTTACTTTTGCTATTAGTGAATGTAATCAGTGTGAATAAGTGAGGAGATGCAAGACACATGTATGGTGTCCAACGCGAGCGAGCGATACACCCTCACCTCTCAGACACTGATCAACAACTGGGTTGCTGGGAGTTACAGTCAGCCACTCCGAGCTAGCCAGCTCAGCCACTCAGCCACCAACCATTCAGCCACCAGCCTCTCAGCCAGAAGTCACGCAGCCACCAGTCACTTAGCCACCAGCCATTCAGCCACCAGCCATTCAGCCAGCAGACAGCTGCTTTTTTTTTCTCCCACCAGCCCTCGTATCATCAATTGGAACTTTAATTTTAGTTTATTTTATGGTGGGGAGAATGTTATAAAATACCGACGCGATGGAAAAGAAGACAAGTGCAGTATACAGAAAAAACCGCACACAGGAGAAACTTAGGACGACGTTTCGGCTGACTTGGATCATTTACAAAGTCACACTTACACAAAAGATTCAGTTAGGTAATGTTCGTCAGGAAACAGGACAAGTGCTTCCTGACGCGGGTCTTAGTCATATGATGACCCGGAGCTGGAACTTTTGGTCATCTGCCCGAGGCCTTTCGCTGGCTTACCGATCCACCCCTTTAAAAATTATAGTTATAATTATAGCCATTATTGCTGACACAAAAGAGTGAAGGTGCCATTATATATATAGGCAAGGGGGGCAGGGACAGGACAAAGACAGGAAGAAAAAAGTAGTGGTAGTGGTAATGCTGGTAGTGGAACTAGTAGTAGTGGTAATAGAAGGTTGGAAGAGTAGTAGCACAAGATATAGAAAGGAGGTGAAAGGAGACAATAGTAGTAGTAATAGCAATAGTAGTAGTAATAGCAATAGTAGTAGTAATATCAATAGTAGTAGTAATAGCAATAGAATAATAGAATAGTAGTATAGCAATAGTAGTAGTAATAGCAATAGTATAGTAATAGCAATAGTATAGTAATAGCAATAGTAGTAGTATAACAATAGTAGAGTAAAGCAATAGTAGTAGATACATAGCAATATAGTAGTAATAGCAATAGTAGATAGCAATAGTGATAAGCAATAGTAGTAGTAATGCAATAGCAGAAAAGAATAGTAGTAGTAATAGCAAATATATAAGATATAATGAGTAGATAAGCAATAGTAGTAATGTAATAGTCTAGTAATAGCAATAGTAGTAGTAATACAATAGTAGTAGTAATAGCAATAGTAGTAGTAATAGCAATAGTAGTAATAGCAATAGTAGTAGTAATGGTAGTCGTAGGAGAAGCGGGGTGAGTCTAAGGACAAGAAAAAGGAGCCGTACAAGAGAGCTAAGGACCCAAAGGGGTAGGACCAAAATCACAGGATGGGGGGTGAACTGAAGGACAAAACACATTTAGACAGAAAGGAAAACAAACAAAGAAAAAAGATAGTGAGAGGAGGAGGAGGAGAAGAAAGATGAGGTCAAGTTACGAGTGTTTTGAAGTTTGAGAAGGAAGGCATCCAGTGACAAAGCCAGCACTAATATTCATACTAGGAAAGTTGTGTATTATAAGGGATGCTTCAACAAGACGGCGACTGTGAAGGCTAGAAGTAGGGTAGACAGTTTTAGCAGAGGACCAGTCAATAGGATGACTGTGATCTCTAACATGACAGAAAAGAGCATTATTGGTGTCGGCAAGCCTAACAGGTTTTTTTTTGTGATCTTTAAGACTGTCAGAAAGAGAGCAGCCAGTTTCTCCAAAGTACTGAAGAGGACAAGAGGAGCATGAAATAGAGTAAACACCAGGGGCATCTTTAGTAAAAGGAGGGGTAAAATATAGATTACTGCGAAGGGTGTTAGTTATGCGAAAAGTAAGTTTGATGTCTAAGGAACGCAGAGAGAGAGAGAGAGTTGTTGCGAGTAGAAAGACTAGAAATATAGGGAAGGCATTATCACTACCACTGCTTCTTTTTCTTCCTATCTTTGTCCCGTCCCTGTCCCCCTCGCCTATATATACTGGCTCCCTCACTCTTTTGTGTTTAAGTAATGTAATGGTTATAATTATAACCATAATTTTTAAAGAGATGACTGGTAAGCCAGCGGAAGGCCTCGGTCAGATGACCAAAAGCTCCAGCTGTGGTTCATAATATGACTAAGACCCGCGTCAGGAAACACTCGTCTTGTTTCCTGACAAACTTACCTATCTTTTGTGTTAGTGTGACTTTGTAAATGGTCCAAGTCTGACCGAAACGTCGTCGTATTGTTCCAGTCACGGTATTGTGCCTTTTTGTGCCTTAATGCAATATAATGCGATCGTTTATTAACAATGTTTCGCCCACAGTGTCCTTCATCAAGTCACAAACAAATCTGTTTATCTTTTCCTAGTATTAGAACTTCACATCTTCCCCTCCTACCAGTGTGTGTGTACACCTGATTGTGGTTGCAGGGGTCGAGTAATAGCTCCTGGCCCTGCCTCTTCACTGGTCGCTACTAGGTCCACTCTCTCCCTGCTCCATAATTTTTATCGTACTTCTTCTTAAAGCTATGTATGGATCCTGCCTCCATTACATCACTCTCCAGACTGTTCCACTTCCTGACAACTCTGTGACTGAAGAAATACTTCCTAACATCCCTGTGACTCATATGAGTTTTCAACTTTCAATTGTGACCCCTTGTTGCTGTGTCCCACCTCTGGAACCTGTGTGTGTGTGTGTGTGTGTGTGTGTGTGTGTGTGTGTGTGTGTGCTGTGTGTGTGTATGTGTATATAAATACATACACACGCACACACACTGTAATTGTCTTACACGATGGTAGGATTGCTGTTAAATAAACATGCAACAGTAACAGCCTGGTTGATCAGGCCCTGATCCACCATGAGGCCTGGTCACAGACCGGGCCGCGGGGGCGTTGACCCCCGGAACCTTCTCCAGGTAAACTCCAGGTATATCTTGCTACTTCTACTTACACTTGGGTCACACTACACATGCATGTACACGTATATGTATGTACACCCATCGAAGTTTTCTTCCATTTTCTTAATAGTTCCTGTTCTTCTTTATTTCCTTTCATCTCCATGGGAAAGTAAAAATAATCCTTATGCGTGTCGTAAGAACGACTAAAATGCCTGGAGCAAGAGGCTGGTAACCCCTTTTGTATAAATTACTAAATGCTAAAAGAAGAAAAACTTTACAAAGATTTTGTTTTTCAAGTCACCTTGTCTCGGTGGGAGACTGCCAATATCTTAAAAAAAATAATATACAATAATATACCCAGAATACACCTTATATATATATATATATATATATATATATATATATATATATATATATATATATATATGTGAGAGAGAGATCGCAGTCAGCAGGACTCGATACTGCTACTGGAGGCGGTCAAGGTTCCCAGGCAGCGCTCTTATCCACTCAGCCACGAATGCCAGGTAAGCTGGGCAGCCTGGTTCATAAGCTGACTGCTATCTTCTCTGTATATACCCGCTTGTTCGCGTGGTGCATTGATGTATATATATATATTTACTGTAAGTTACTTCCTGATTACAATGCGAGGAGCATGTTTAATAGTCGTGTGTGTGTGTGGGGAGGGCAAGGTCATGCTCTCTGGAGAATCCTGTAGCATTGCATCAGCAGTCACCCTTACACCGTCGTCTGTGTGGAGTATATATAATACCCGGAAGTCTGTTGTCATTTTCTCCTGAATTTCTGCCTCTGGTTTAATACCGGCGCTTCCTGTATCTACAGTCTATTGATATTTATTAGTAAGAGCAATAATAATAATAATAATAATAATAATAATAATAATAATAATAATAATAATAATAATAACAATAATAATAACAACAAGAGTGAGAACAATGTACGAACTAGTCCCAGCTATATTTTGTTACATCAGGAATTATGTATGAACTGTGTGTTTACTCACATATAACTGTAATGTTGGTAATGAATCTGTCACTGGAAAAATTCCACCTGAAACTGGTTTTAATCATGAGAAGTCTTGCTCAGTGCTCTATCCAGATCTAAAGCTGCGTCACTGCTGAAATAACTGTGTCGTTAACTCGGGAGTCACAGATTTATTATGAGCACTTGGCTCTCCCCACCGCCTGACCCAGGGCCGGGAGCTGGCACTTGGAAAACTCTCGGAACCCAGGCGCACGCCTGAGTCCCCAGGCCTGCGCCTGAGTCCCCAGGCGCAGGCCTGGGGACTGTCTTCGAACAGGTAGCTATCAAAATAAAAATTTGGAAAAACTCGTCGTGATAAATGGGGAGGGAAGATAAAATTCTAGCACATTCCTGCAAATTATAGTTAGGTGTGTCAAACAAGTAGCCCATGATAGAATGGTTTTTTTTAGCCATTTATTTTTGTATAATTAGCTAGCACACGCGACTTATTGGTCTAGTCGGACCTCAGCAACTTTTTACCTATTTTTTTACTGCTGCTATTTTTTTTATAACTAATAGACTATACTTCATCGTTACCAATAGAAAAATAATGGGACTAGTATACACACATGGATTTCTGGTCATGCGACGCACATGATGAAACCTGGATTACTATGACCCTGGAATATTTGATAGAGATCCTTGGAGTCCTCGTTTAAATTATGACCAAATCTTACGACACAGTGTTCCTGTTTACCTAGCAGTACATTGGTACCTGGGTGCTAGTGTCGATGCTCTCCTAGCAGTACATTGGTCCCAGGGTGCTGGTGTCCCTGCTCTCCTAGCAGTATATTGGTCCCAGGGTGCTAGTGTCCCTGCTCTCCTAGCAGTACATTGGTACCTGGGTGCTAGTGTCTCTGCTCTCCTTGCAGTACATTGGTCCCAGGGTGCTAGTGTCTCTGCTCTCCTTGCAGTACATTGGTCCCAGGGTGCTAGTGTCCCTGCTCTCCTAGCAGTACATTGGTCCCAGGGTGCTAGTGTCTCTGCTCTCCTAGCAGTACATTGGTCCCATGTAGAATGTCTGCTCTTTAGCAGTACATTTCAGTTGCTGTGTAATTAGCTAGCAGACATTGGTCTAGTGCAGGACTGCTCTAACAACTTGTACCTATTAGTTTCTGCTCTATTTAGTAACACATCAAATTCCTGCTCTTACTAGAAAATTGGACAGGGTACTAGTTTCTGTCATGCAGACATATGAAACCAGGTCTATGACCCTGAATCTTGTAGAGTACATTGGTCCTCAGGTTCTAAATCTATGCCTCTTACTGACCCAGTGTCCTGTTCCTAGCAGTACATTGGTACCTGGGTGCTAGTGTCGATGCTCTCCTAGCAGTACATTGGTCCCAGGGTGCTAGTGTCCCTGCTCTCCTAGCAGTACATTGGTCCCAGGGTGCTAGTGTCTCTGCTCTCCTTGCAGTACATTGGTCCCAGGGTGCTAGTGTCCCTGCTCTTCTAGCAGTACATTGGTCCCAGGGTGCTAGTGTCTCTGCTCTCCTAGCAGTACATTGGTCCCAGGGTGCTAGTGTCCCTGCTCTTCTAGCAGTACATTGGTCCCAGGGTGCTAGTGTCTCTGCTCTCCTAGCAGTACATTGGTACCTAGTCAGCTTTAAAATGACCCTTGGCAGGATAACATCTCTTGGCTTGTAAAATAAAACATCTGGAGATGTTAAAAAAAAAAGTTTCCTAACATATTTAGTAAAATCAATTTGTTTACTATGAAAATTGAATTGATTCTCACAATGAATCAATAAACAGAGTCTACATGACTCTACGAAATCGTAATGACACGATTGCAAACAAACCATGCCATGACGGCTTTGAAGGGACTAGAGCTTGAGTTCGTCACGGCCACTCTAGCTGGAGATCGTCTGCAAAAACTTGCATTTGTGGTCACAGTGGTGGCTTATGCTAACCTTCCTATGGTGTATAAATATACCTAGTTGGATGAATTTTATTGTAGCCAGCTGGCCCAGTGGCTAGCGCGTCGGTGTGGAGTTTTATGACTCGCTGACCGCGGGTTCTATCTCCACCCGTGGAATGGTTTGGTTTAACAGAGTCTACGTCTGTTTGATGTCTCTTCCGCAATAGTGAAAGAATCATTACGTCTTTGATTAGTAGATACATGTACTCTTCGCGAAAACATTTTGAAGTCCGAAAGAAATCCAATTAATTTACCTCGTTATATTATTGTTACAGATACAATGTGTTGGATAAAGCTTGTCCACAGTTATGGTAGTTACCTATATTTATATCGTCACGTTCTGCTTAGCAAAGTTGTCTGAAAATAAAATGTGGAAAAAAATGCTTATTTACACTAAGGACATTTATTAAAGGAACTGTACATAAGAGTGTTTTCCACATCTTGATGGTATTACCAGATCATTTCTCTGAAAATAAAAGTTTATTGTACACATAATCTTCTTAACATACAAAACATAGAATTGAATTCTTATGTGACCAGTTTATTACTACTGTAATTTCCTGACTTTCCTTACTGAACAGACCTTAGGGGCCCAGTCAGTGCCTTAGGGGCCCAGTCAGTGGACAGTATGGACAATGATAAGACATATTTGTGTGTGTAATTTCTGTTACATTGCAAACCTTCTTGCACTCCGGCTATGTGTGCAACAGTTATTGCAAAATATTTGCCTCGTATCGTTCCTCTTTGTTTTTAAATAATTTCTGTTTTTCCTTTCTTACGAACTACCTTGATATTTTCTTCACATTGTAATATATTATCCTTGTAATTAATATTTCTGCTGTTCATAATGCCTGGACTCCTTTTTCAGTCGCTCGCTCATGATTCTAATTTTCATCAGTATAAAGCCAAATACAAGTTAACAAAAAGATGATCCCGACTAAACTGGCTCTGGCTCCCACCCTGCCTCACAACGGTCCGGATCTGGGATAAAAAAAAATGGGGAAAAAATCATTGACCAAAAGTAACAAAAAAAAAGGGTTTGAATAAATTAAGGCAGGTTACTTTAATCCCTGTATTCTATTCACATTGAAATCTTTACGTAGCTCTCAAGTTGTCATTAAAACTCACGCCAGGTTTTTTTTCCTGACGAATAAACTAAGGAATGGTATGTTTTAAGAAGGAAACTAACACTAGGGGGAGTGGCACCATCACTGCCCGATATCAGTCCCTTAGGTGTATTGTTCAGACCTGAGGCCAACCCTGGCCCTTGGGTCCGGGACCAGTTTTTGTTGAGTTTTTTTTTGAGAGGTACTTAACCATCTACCCACACCGGAATGACGACACCATTAACGGACCCTGCGTCTTCACCTAGCCATTAGCTACACCACTTTTATATAAACAGTGTATACAGCAGCGTCCTGTGTGACCTACCACGCCCCGCCATGGCGACGACACTTGACACCAGTCATCTACATCCTAGCCACAGGACATGGACCAATGTGCTTTTCTGGCCTTACCTTCTTATAAATCACCGAGCCTTATGCACTATACTGAAACCTACACAACAAAAGACAGACACCAACTATAAACGTTATGTACACAACACACGACAGACAACAACTACAAACGTTATATATACAAAAACTCACTAAATCACTTGACAATGGATCTTAAGCCTGAGAAAAGAACTATTACACAGTGTTAATGGCCAAATTAACAAGCACATCCTAGTCTATGACAGCTTTAAGGTGGTGTCGCAATAAAGAATTCATGACTAGCATTACTCTTGTTATGAGTTGTAATAACAATTACATCTTGTTAGCGTGTCATTGTTATTAGCTATCTTAAGTATTATCATTTCTAAAACACAGAGATGGCGTATATGTGCTCGTAAGTAAGATATTAAATGTAAGGGCGCCCAAGGAAATCAATTATATTCGCTTTGCTGGATTATCTTGTGTTAAACCTTAATAACTTTTCAAAATTTTGGGCCTATTTTAAACATGTGTAAAGTAAAATATTAAAAAACTACAGTGAAATATTAATAATGTAAATAAAATATTAAAAATGTATATAATGCAATAATGCAATTATTATCTCAAATCTGAATATGTAAAAACATTTATAGATATATTTTTAACATAAATAAATATGTTAATTTTGATGACAAGCTAAGTTAGGCCTAAGGCCATCCCTGAGGAGGGGTAGGTGGATATATGGGTAGGAGGGTGTCTTGGGCACGCCTACTCACTGCTTATAACTAGTAAGAAGCTGAGTAAACCCAACCCACACTCCTACACCGAATATACGGAATATAGAACTCATTGTGGGTGTGACTGCCTGTGGTGCAGGGAACCTAGCCTGTGGTGCAGGGAACCTAGCCTGTGGTGCAGGGAACCTAGCCTGTGGTGCAGGGAACCTAGCCTGTGGTGCAGGGAACCTAGCCTGTGGTGCAGGGAACCTAGCCTGTGGTGCAGGGAACCTAGCCTGTGGTGCAGGGAACCTAGCCTGTGGTGCAGGGAACCTAGCCTATGGCGCAGGGAACCTAGCCTGTGGTGCAGGGAACCTAGCCTGTGGTGCAGGGAACCTAGCCTGTGGTGCAGGGAACCTAGCCTGTGGTGCAGGGAACCTAGCCTGTGGTGCAGGGAACTTAGCCTGTGGTGCAGGAAACCTAGCCTGTGGTGCAGGGACCTAGCCTGTGGTGCAGGAACCTAGCCTGTGGTGCAGGAAACCTAGCCTGTGGTGCAGGAAACCTAGCCTGTGGTGCAGGAACCTAGCCTGGGTGCAGGGAACCTAGCCTGTGGTGCAGGGAACCTAGCCTGTGATGCAGGGAACCTAGCCTGTGGTGCAGGGAACCTAGCCTGTGGTGCAGGGAACCTAGCCTGTGGTGCAGGGAACCTAGCCTGTGGTGCAGGGAACCTAGCCTGTGGTGCAGGGAACCTAGCCTGTGGTGCAGGGAACCTAGCCTGTGCTGCAGGGAACCTAGCCTGTGGTGCAGGGAACCTAGCCTGTGGTGCAGGGAACCTAGCCTGTGGTGCAGGGAACCTAGCCTGTGGTGCAGGGAACTTAGCCTGTGGTACTGGGTATCCGTGTACCTGGAAGGTATTCCGGGGATCAGCGCCGTCGCGGCCCGGTCCACGACCAGGCCTCCAGTGGATCAGGGCTGATCAACGAGGCTGTTACTGCTGGCCGCACGCAGTCCAACGTACGAACCACAGTCCGGCTGATCTGGCACCTTCTTTAGGTATCTGTCCAGCTCCCTCTTTTGTCTTTTGTGGTTAAGGAGTACCTGTTTACCTATGGTGTGGGGACACGTGTCTACCCGTGGTATGGGGTACCTATCTACCCTTGGTATGGGGGACCTGTCTACCCATTTTATGAGGGTACCTGTCTACCCTTGGTATGAAGGTACCTGTCTACCCATGGTATGGGGTACCTGTCTACCCTTGGTATGGGGACACCTGACAATATATATATATATATATATATATATATATATATATATATATATATATATATATATATATATATATATATATATATATATATATTTGTCAGCCTCTGGAAACGCAGCTGTATGTCAGGTCCTATGAAAGATATAAACTTCAGGTATACCATCACTTGCTGCGTGTGAGGGGATACCATCACTTGCTGCGTGTGAGGGATAGGACCATCACTTGCTGCGTGTGAGGGATACCATCACTTGCTGCTGTGAGGATACCATCACTTGCTGCGTGAGGATACCATCACTTGCTCGTGTGAGGGATACCATCACTTGCTGCGTGTGAGGGGATACCATCACTTGCTGCGTGTGAGGGGATACCATCACTTGCTGCGTGTGAGGGGATACCATCACTTGCTGCGTGAGGGGATACCATCACTTGCTGCGTGTGAGGGGATATCTTCACTTGCTGCGTGTGAGGGATATCTTCACTTGCTGCGTGTGAGGGGATATCATTCACTTGCTGCGTGTGAGGGATATCTCACTTGCTGCGTGTGAGGATACATCACTTGCTGCGTGTGAGGATACCATCACTTGCTGCGTGTAGGATACCATCACTTGCTGCGTGTAGGATACCATCACTTGCTGCGTGAGGATACCATCACTTGCTGCGTGAGGATACCATCACTTGCTGCGTGAAACCACCTGCGGAGGGATATCTTCACTTGCTGCGTGTGAGGATACCTGAGTTGATTCACTTCCAGGGGGGGGAGGGGAGCCTTGATGTTGGTGAAGTTCTCTTGATCCAAGTATCAAACCTTAATATGTATGTGCCATTCCCCACGCGATTTATGGCGCCTAACAGCTTACCTCTTTCCCAGTAATGATTATAATAATAATAATAATAATAATAATAATAATAATAATAATAATAATAATAATAATAATAATAATAATATTTAAGGGGTGTAAGAGTAAGCCAGTGGAAGGCGTCGGTCAGATAACAATAAGCTCCAGCTGTGGGTCATGTGACTAAGACCAGATCAGGAAACACTTGTCCTGTTTCCTGACATACCTTGCCTAACCTCATAATATTTAGAGAGCGTTGCAATATTTTCCCAGGATCGGTTGCAATAATTACCAGTAGAATCAACATATAACTTATACTGAAACCTTTCCATTATGCATATTAGCCCTCATCTTGACACTGTGTTTAAAAATTTTATTTTTCCAAAATTGTTCTTCACGAATAAATAATATAATTCGAGATTACTAACAACATTTACGTAGTTGTGAAGTAGGCATTGTTTTTTATTTATTTGTCTACAAAATAAATAATTTTTCAATATAATAATTTTTGAAAAGAAAAACTCGGTAAATGTTCTTTACAAATATCTGTGAGCAGAAAAATACTCTTATGGTTAAAATATTTATTTGATTTGAAGAATAAATTTTCTCAGTAAGAATAAATATTAATATTTATTGATTTTGTTTTTGTCATATTTCTCGCTTTCAAATATTTGCTTTTAAAAACCTAAAATTATTTTCTGTTGAAAATATCAATTGACAAGAAACAAACTCATTATGGGGATCAAATATTTATTTTTATACAACACAGCAAATATTTGAGCAAAAAAAAAAACCCCAAAAAACAAATCGTTTCTGTTGAAAGCCTAGGCTGACATATAATACTGCTGCAGCTACGTAAATATTTATTTAAAGATAAATAGTAACACAATACGAACTGATTGTTATCCTCAAGTGAATGTAACACACAGCCGCGAGGGTCTCACAAATGTTGTCTCAACCAAGTGTTAATTGTTTCCATAAGATAATGTTAATATTGCAGGGAGATGTGCTGACGTCTGTGACAAGTGTTACCTCAAGAACATTGTTATGATGACACAGGTGTTATTAGCGTCAGTTATAAGTTATTCTCAAGGTATGATGACACAGGTGTTATTATCTGTGACAAGTGTTACCTCAAGAACATTGTTATGATGACAGGTGTTATTAGCGTCAGTTATAAGTTATTCCCAAGGTATGATGACACAGGTGTTATTAGCGTCAGTTATAAGTTATTCCCAAGGTATGATGACACAGGTGTTATTAGCGTCAGTTATAAGTTATTCCCAAGGTATGATGACACAGGTGTTATTAGCATCAGTTATAAGTTATTCCCAAGGTATGATGACACAGGTGTTATTAGCATCAGTTATGTTATTCCCAAGGTATGATGACAGGTGTTATTACATCAGTTATAAGTTATTCCCAAGGTATGATGGCACAGGTATTATTAGCATCAGTTATGTTAGTCCCAAGGTATAATGACACAGGTATTATTAGCATCAGTTATGTTATTCCCAAGGTATGATGACAGGTGTTATTAACATCAGTTATAAGTTATTCCCAAGGTATGATGACACAGGTATTATTAGCATCAGTTATGTTATTCCCATGGTATGATGATACAGGTATTATTAGCATCAGTTATGTTATTCCCATGGTATGATGATACAGGTATTATTAGCATCAGTTATGTTATTGCAAGGTATGATGACACAGGTATTATTAGCATCAGTTATGTTATTCCCAAGGTATGATGACAGGTATTATTAGCATCAGTTATGTTATTCCCAAGGTATGATGACACAGGTATTATTAGCATCAGTTATGTTATTCCCAAGGTATAATGAACAGGTGTTATTAGCATCAGTTATGTTATTCCCAAGGTATAATGACAGGTGTTATTAGCATCAGTTATAAGTTATTCCCAAGGCTGTTGCTTCCATAAGATTATTGATAATTTTGCAGTGAGAGACGTGATGACATGTCTACCCGTGAGGGTTGCCGCCTCAACAACACACATTGTTATGCTACCATAGTTGGTCTTGACATTAGTGGTGCAGTAGCGAAATATTCATAATGGACAATGAATCGTGCTTTGATTTTCAAGTTGATCAGTCGGTGATGTTACTGAATCTGAATTTCCATCTGACATATTAAGAGGTGTTTTTTTTTGTCTTATTCAGGTGTTTTATAAGCAAGTTCTTCGCGTCGTTCTTTTACTTGTGATCTTTGTCTTTGTATCCTTTTTTTCGTCGTCATCATCATTATTATCGTCGTCGTCGTCGTCGTCGTCGTCATCGTCGTCGTCATCATCATCATCATCATCGCTATTTTCTAGTAAGTCTATTTCATTACTGAAAAAAAAAGTAAATTAATGGGGTGGGTAAGTAGTTCAAGTGTGACAGCTAGTGTTACAGTGCTGCAGCGTGTGCGTGCTGAGCAGCGTAGTGTTCACAGTGCTGAGCAGCGTAGTGTTCACAGTGCTGAGCAGCGTAGTGTTCACAGTGCTGAGCAGCGTAGTGTTCACAGTGCTGAGCAGCGTAGTGTTCACAGTGCTGAGCAGCGTAGTGTTCACAGTGCTGAGCAGCGTAGTGTTCACAGTGCTGAGCAGCGTAGTGTTCACAGTGCTGAGCAGCGTAGTGTTCACAGTGCTGAGCAGCGTAGTGTTCACAGTGCTGAGCAGCGTAGTGTTCACATGCTGAGCGCGTATGTTCATGCGAGCGTAGTGTTCACAGTGCTGAGCAGCGTAGTGTTCACAGTGCTGAGCAGCGTAGTGTTACAGTGCTGACCATGAAGTAGTGTTACAGTGCAGCAGCGTAGGGTACAGTGCTGACAAAACACACACGGAACAAAGCCTCTGCTATGCATCTCTGTCTTTCCTTCAGAGTGAGTGGTACTCGAACCCGCGGTCTGGCAGTCCTGAGATTGTTTAATTAAGAAAGACACATGAACAAAAACACTAGGCCATATTTATTAGAAAATGTCTCGTCTTGGGACCTTAAAAGGATAAAGATCACAGAATAGAAACGCTTTCTGATATGTTCTAGTTTTTGCTCATTTGTCTATATCAGTTACCAAGGTTCATACCGCTCTTCACGTCACCAGTCCCATGACCTTAACCACTCAGATACACAGTCATTATGAGTCTCGTCCAGATTTATTAAGAAGGGTTGTAATACCCACAACTGCAACCCAGTCACGAATTTAAAAAAAAAAAAAAGTCCAACACGACCAACAGTGACAATTGAAATTGATAATTTTACCAAGAAAAGATTCTCAGTGAGTTGACTTAACATGTTAGGATAATCATGTCTGAGATGCTGCCGCTGCCAGCATAATATAATTATACAGTTGATTGTATCACTAAGCAGTAATGTGTTAATAGTGCCAACATGTGTGTGTGTGTGTGTCAGGTTTGTTGTGTTAGGTTTAAAGTTTATCGACTGCACCGTGGTCGTTAAACCTGCATGCCACCTGAGCACCACCACTCAAGTATACTTTAATTACTGAAATGGGATTAAACTCTCAATATATATTCATAGATGTATATCTCTTGGATGTACGTTTCTTGGTATATATACACTAATAGGCGCATATCCCCGGTGTATATACACCTAGAATGTATCTCTTGATGGATACACACTCTTCAGTGTATATATTTCTAGAGTTTGTTTTAATTTTTATTTTAGGTAATAGAGTATTAATGATGTTAGCCTACACGGGAATTGCAATCGATAGGTTTCAACCCTGACTCCCTGACTTGGTTGTAATATTACCTGCGTTTAGCGAGGTTCCACACCATGATGGTAGTGTCGTTGGAGCCAGAATACAGCTTGTTCCTGCATGCCAGCAAGCAGTTGACACCGATCTTGTGTCCCAGGTACACTGCCCGCATCTCCTTGCTCGTCACGTCGAAGGCACGTATGATGTTGTCGCTACACCCCGTGTACACTGCACCACACATGGGGAAGTGTTGTTCATTAACGACAAATGTGGCTGTGTTGTACACTGGAGGATAAATGTGGCAGTGTTGTACACTGGAGGATAAATGTGGCAGTGTTGTACACTGGAGGATAAATGAGGCAGTGTTGTACACTGGAGGACAAATGTGGCAGTGTTGTACTAGAGGATAGTGGCATGTTGTACACTGGAGGATAATGTGGCAGTGTTGTACACTGAGGATAATGCAGTTGTACATGAGGATAATGTCAGTGTGTACACTGGAGGACAATGTGGCAGTGATGTACACTGAGGACAATGAGACAGTGTTGTACACTGGAGGACAAATGTGACAGTGTTGTACACTGGAGGACAAATGAGACAGTGTTGTACACAACAGATCGATGTTTTGAATACGGAGCCTCGGACTCCTGAGTTATTTCAGTCTTCAAAAAGTTACTGAATTTTTAATATATTTTTTGTGCTTTATTTTGTCAATTAATAGAGACTAAAATTACAAGTATTGGCATGGAAGGGGGGAAGGGGGGGTTAACAATGGGTTCTTAGTACTAGAAAAAAGTTGGGTACCACTGTAACAAATCCTTCACGAGAAAGGTTGTACCTCGATGCTGTTGAAGAGGTCGAAATCCAAGGGGGTGGAGCTACCCTGCTTTTCCTTGGCTCAGACCTGATTGCCTCCCCTTTTTCAAGTACTACACGACTCCTACGGGCTTAGCGCATCCCCTAAACGTAATGAAAGATTGCAGCAACAGAGTACGTTGTGCTGGTATCCATGTTTTAAGTGGTTTCAATCTCAGTAATTTAAACAAAGCTATAAGAAAAAGGGTAAGTATTTTTCAGTTTTATTTAAAATTGTCTGGAATACTGTAAGAAAAACATTCACACACACACACACACACACACACACACACACACACACACACACACACACACACACACACACACACACACACACACACACACACACACACACATACACACACACACACACACACACACACACACACACACACACAGTTGAGGAATATGATCTATGGTGAAAGGTTGAAAACTTTAAATATGCCCAGGTTGGCTGGAAAAGAGTAAACATGACAACCACATACGTCTTGAAAGGACTTGAAAGAGTAAATAAAGACGTACCTGGAAGAGGGTTAACAAGAAGCCAGAGATATAAATTAAGGAAAAAGTGAAGTCGAAAGATAATATTTTTTCTCTCATAAAGAGTGGATGACTAATGAATTAAAGGAGGAATTAATGAGCGCTTCAAACACTGGAAATCTGATAATATTCTATGATGAACAGAGTACCGAAGATGAGACACCATACTATGTATAATTCTAAGGCAACAGAGAAGAATATAGGGAGTACTGGAGAAACTGAAGTTCTTCATCATTAACAATAACCAGCACGAGTTGAGTAAATCCTGCCTGATAGTTCTACCAGAGTTCTAGGTCTGTGGAACAAATGTCAAGCGGGGGGAAGGAAAAGGGGAGGGGGGCCGCATATCCCTTGACTGTAAGAAGGCATTCACTGTCGTATCTAACAAGAGTAATCCACTAACTGGAAGAGAATGCAGAAATAATGGATAAAATACATTACAGTATCAAGGAAGCTCTAAGGGGAGGGAGGGACAGAGTAATGATCTATAAAGTGGTAGTAAGATGGACAACCTTGACGAGTGTTCCACAAGGATCCCTTCTGGGACTGATATTGTTTATATTATACAACCACATGCAAAGATGTAGCTATGTTTACAAACACTGTAAACCTGACGAGGAAAATAAATATAAGACTAAAAGAATACTTGGAAAGACAATACTTCACCCTCCACCACAGTAACAACACACTACACAGCACCCTCCACCACAGTAACAATACACTACACAGCACCCTCCACCACAGTAACAACACACTACACAGCACCCTCCACCACAGTAACAACACACTACACAGCACCCTCCACCACAGTAACAACACACTACACAGCACCTCCACCACAGTGCCATAACAGCACCTCCACACAGTAACAACACACTACACAGCACCCTCATAACAGTAACAACAACACTACACAGAACACCCCATACAGTAACAACACACACACTACACAGCACCCCATAACAGTAACAACACACTACACAGCACCCTCCATCACAGTAACAACACACTACACAGCACCCTCCATAACAGTAACAACACACTACACAGCACCCTCCATAACAGTAACAACACACTACACAGCACCCTCCATAACAGTAACAACACACTACACAGCACCCTCCATAACAGTAACAACACACACTACAGCACCTCCATAACAGTACAACACACCACAACAGACCCTCCATAACAGTAACACACACACTACACAGAACCCTCCATAACAGTAACAACACACTACACAGACCCCATAACAGTAAAAACACTACACAGAACCTCCATACAGTAACAAACACACACACAAACCTCCAAACAAAACAAACACACTACACAGAACCTCCATAACAGTAACACACACAACCTCCACAGAACCCAAACATAAACACCCATACAAACCTCCATAACAGTAACCACACACACAAACCTCCATAACAGAACACAACAGACACACCTCATAACAGAACAAATAAATTACACAGACCCCAAACAGTAACAACACACACAACAGAACCCCATAACATAACAACACAATACGACCTAACAACACACACACACAGCCCAAAAGTAAAACACCACAACCCCCACAACACACACACACAGACCCTCATAACAACAATACACACTCAAAAAAAAAAAAAAAAAAAAAAAAAAAAAAAAAAAAAAAAAAAAAAAAAAAAAAAAAAAAAAAAAAAAAAAAAAAAAAAAAAAAAAAAAAAAAAAAAAAAAAAAAAAAAAAAAAAAAAAAAAAAAAAAAAAAAAAAAAAAAAAAAAAAAAAAAAAAAAAAAAAAAAAAAAAAAAAAAAAAAAAAAAAAAAAAAAAAAAAAAAAAAAAAAAAAAAAAAAAAAAAAAAAAAAAAAAAAAAAAAAAAAAAAAAAAAAAAAAAAAAAAAAAAAAAAAAAAAAAAAAAAAAAAAAAAAAAAAAAAAAAAAAAAAAAAAAAAAAAAAAAAAAAAAAAAAAAAAAAAAAAAAAAAAAAAAAAAAAAAAAAAAAAAAAAAAAAAAAAAAAAAAAAAAAAAAAAAAAAAAAAAAAAAAAAAAAAAAAAAAAAAAAAAAAAAAAAAAAAAAAAAAAAAAAAAAAAAAAAAAAAAAAAAAAAAAAAAAAAAAAAAAAAAAAAAAAAAAAAAAAAAAAAAAAAAAAAAAAAAAAAAAAAAAAAAAAAAAAAAAAAAAAAAAAAAAAAAAAAAAAAAAAAAAAAAAAAAAAAAAAAAAAAAAAAAAAAAAAAAAAAAAAAAAAAAAAAAAAAAAAAAAAAAAAAAAAAAAAAAAAAAAAAAAAAAAAAAAAAAAAAAAAAAAAAAAAAAAAAAAAAAAAAAAAAAAAAAAAAAAAAAAAAAAAAAAAAAAAAAAAAAAAAAAAAAAAAAAAAAAAAAAAAAAAAAAAAAAAAAAAAAAAAAAAAAAAAAAAAAAAAAAAAAAAAAAAAAAAAAAAAAAAAAAAAAAAAAAAAAAAAAAAAAAAAAAAAAAAAAAAAAAAAAAAAAAAAAAAAAAAAAAAAACCTCCAAACAGTAACAACACACTACACAGACCTCCATACAGTAACAACACACACTACACAGAACCTCCATAACAGTAACAACACCACACAGAACCCTCCATAACAGTAACAAACACACTCACAGAACCTATACAGTAAAACACACTACACAGAACCTCCATAACAGTAACAACACACTCACAGCACCCTCCATAACAGTAACAACACACTACACAGACCTCCATAACAGTAACAACACACTACACAGAACCTCCATACAGTAACAACACACTACACAGACCCTCCATAACAGTAACAACAACACACTACACAGAACCTCCATACAGTAACAACACACACACAGACCTCCATAACAGTAACAACACACACTACACAGACCTCCATAACAGTAACAACACACTACACAGAACCTCCATAACAGTAACAACACACTACACAGAACCCTCCATAACAGTAACAACACACTACACAGACCTCCATAACAGTAACAACACACACACAGAACCTCCATAACAGTAACAAACACACTACACAGAACCTCCATAACAGTAACAACACACTACACAGAACCCTCCATAACAGTAACAAACACACTACACAGAACCTCCATAACAGTAACAAACACACTACACAGAACCTCCATAACAGTAACAACACACTACACAGACCCTCCATAACAGTAACAACACACCACCAGAACCCCAGTAACAAACACTAACCTCATACATACACACAACCCTCCATAACAGTAACAACACACTACACAGACCCTCCATAACAGTAACAACACACTACACAGACCCTCCATAACAGTAACAACACACACTACACAGAACCCTCCATAACAGTAACAAACACACTACACAGCACCCTCCATAACAGTAACAAACACACTACACAGCACCCTCCATAACAGTAACACACACACTACACAGAACCCTCCATAACAGTAACAACACACTCACAGACCTCCATAACAGTAACAAACACACTACACAGACCCCCATAACAGTAACAAACACCACACAGAACCCTCCATAACAGTAACAAACACACTACACAGCACCCTCCATAACAGTAACAACACACTACACAGAACCCTCCATAACAGTAACAACACACACCTACACAGACCCTCCATAACAGTAAATAACACACACACTACACAGACCCTCCATACAGTAACACACACTACACAGAACCCTCCATAACAGTAACAACACACTACAGACCTCCATAACAGTAACAACACACTACACAGCACCCTCCATAACAGTAACAACACACACACTACACAGAACCCTCCATAACAGTAACAACACACACTACACAGAACCCTCCATAACAGTAACAACACACACACTACACAGAACCCTCCATAACAGTAACAACAAACACACTACACAGAACCCTCCATAACAGTAACAACACACTACACAGAACCCTCCATAACAGTAACAACACACACTACACAGAACCCTCCATAACAGTAACAACACACTACACAGAACCCTCCATAACAGTAACAACACACACTACACAGAACCCTCCATAACAGTAACAACAAACACACTACACAGAACCCTCCATAACAGTAACAACACACACACTACACAGAACCCTCCATAACAGTAACAACACACACTACACAGAACCCTCCATAACAGTAACAACACACACACAGAACCCTCCATAACAGTAACAACAAACACACTACACAGAACCCTCCATAACAGTAACAACACACTACACAGAACCCTCCATAACAGTAACAACACACTACACAGAACCCTCCATAACAGTAACAACAAACACACTACACAGAACCCTCCATAACAGTAACAACACACTACACAGAACCCTCCATAACAGTAACAACACACTACACAGAACCCTCCATAACAGTAACAACACACTACACAGAACCCTCCATAACAGTAACAACACACTACACAGAACCCCTCCACAGTTTACCGACTTACATATGCCTTTGTGGAATCTGAGGCAGTTGATAGTGTTGGTGTGGCCGGAGAAGGTGGTGATGGGTTCCACCTTGAGAGGTTTCCGGCCAGGGATGGGTTTCTTGGGCACCGTGTCTCCAGAACCTGCATCCCACACCTTGACAACTCCGGTGCCGTCACCGCTGTAGACCAGTTGCTTCATCGCCACCAAACACACTACATGACTACGGTGACCCTCGAACACCTGTAGTGCAACATTATATTAGGTCATCTCGACACTAGCACTGCTTTATTGTCCTTATTCTACAGATGAACGCCAGCACCGTTGCTTTCCCTAGCTGATACCCACACCAGTATCACTGGCCCGTGGCCTGGTGGCAAAAGCTCTCGCTTCACACGATGAGGGTCCGGGTTCGATTCCCGGCGAGAGTAGAAATATTGGGCGTACTTCCTTTCACCGGTTGTCTATGTTCACCCATCGGTAATAATAGGTACCTGGGTGTTAGATGACTGGTGTGGGTCGCATCCTGGGACAAAACTGACCTAGTTTTCCCGAAATGATTTGCATACCTTTCTATATAGTAGTATGTCATTGATGTCAGCTAGGCCTGTATACCTTGTACATATACTTGTAGAAATACAGATATTATTATACTGATCTTAGCTGATACCAACACTAGTACCACTGCTTATCTTAGCTGATACCAACACTAGTACCACTGCTTATCTTAGCTAATGCCAACCCTGGCAGGCTGTTGATCTCAATGCCGGTAAGACTAGTGCTTCTAGCTAGTACTAATACTGGCACTTATGCTGAACTTTGCTAAGATAAGATTTTGTTCGGATTTTTAACCCCGGAGGGTTAGCCACCCAGGATAACCCAAGAAAGTCAGTGCGTCATCGAGGACTGTCTGTCTTATTTCCATTGTGGTCCTCAATCTTGTCCCGCAGGTTGCAACCCACACCAGTCGACTAACACCCAGGTACCTATTTTGCTGCTAGGTGAACAGGACAACAGGTGTAAGGAAACGTGTCGAAATGTTTCCACCCCGCCGGGAATCGAACCCGGACCCTCAATGTGTGAAGCGAGAGCTTTAGCCACCAGGCCACCGGGGCCACCCAGCCACCCTGGTGTTAACACCTGGAAAATCACTACCCTTACTTCATAAAATGCGTAATGAATATTGGATTCTGAAGCAGGTGAAGGTACACCTACCTTCCCTGAAGCAGGTGAAGGTACACCTACCTTACCTGAAGCAGGTGAAGATGCACCTACCTTCCCTGAAGTAGGTGAAGGTACACCTACTTCCCTGAAACAGTAGTGCTGGACGCAAGATCGAGCCTACACCGCTCCATATATAGTATAAAAATATAATAAATAATATTCCCTTACATCTAAATTTATCCTTATACTCGTAAAACCCACTTAGATGCTTCCTAAATAAAGCTTATCCTGGAGATAAATGGTATATAATACCGACACGATGGAACAATAGATATAAATGCAGTATAATGCGATCCTTTACTGACTACGTTTCGCCCACACAATGGGCTTATCAAGTCACAAACAGATCAGTGTGTAGGTGAAAGAGTACTCGATAAAGGATCGCATTATACCGTATTTGTGTCTATTTTTCCAAGAATTTATCCCTGATGATGTACCATACTGACAGCTTGATGTACCATACTGACAGCTGACAGCTTGATGTACCATACTGACAGCTGACAGCTTGATGTACCATACTGACAGCTGACAGCTTGATGTACCATACTGACAGCTGACGTGATGTACCATACTGACAGCTGACAGCTTATTACCATACTGACAGCTGACAGCTTGATGTACCATACTGACAGCTGACAGCTTGATGTACCATACTGACAGCTGACAGCTTGATGTACCATACTGACAGCTGACAGCTTGATGTACCATACTGACAGCTGACAGCTTGATGTACCATGCAGCTGACAGCGATTTCCTAGACAGCTGACAGCTTGATGTACCATACTGACAGCTGACAGCTTGATGTACCATACTGACAGCTTGAACGATGGACGGGACGCGCGTGTTAAGAGGCGCGTGAGTTTCCGTCTCCTAATATCATATTTATTTTTCTACTATAATGTACCTTGTCTATTATTACTATCGTATTTGCTTTGTCTTTTTTCGTAAGGTGAAGTCCAGGATCTTTCCTTAATTCATGGTATAACTTAACAAATCTTTGATGATAATCGTGTTGTAGATGTGTGAGCAAAGCTTTGTTGTTATAGCATGAATTAAGGTAAGATCCTGGACTTCACCTTACGAAAGAAGACAAAGCAAATGCGATAGTAATAATGGACAAGGTAGATTATAGGGAAAAAAATAACATATTTCAGTATTAGAAAACGGGAACTGAGGTGTCCCTTAATACCAGAGTGATGCATGTGTGACTTATTCATGAGAACTTGTCTTACCCTGAAGCAGGTAGCTGTAGCGATGTCCCAGCTACGTAGTGTGCCGTCAGCGCTACCAGTGTACAGGATCCTGGCGGTCAGGTCAGTGCTCATGCTGCTCACACACCCTGTGTGACCCTCAAACTTCTGCAGGCGGAAGTATCTTCTCAGGAACATATACATACATACATATAACAACACTGCGACTAGCTGGGGAATCGAACCCGTGTTGTTTTAGCCCGCCTCATGGTGAGCGAAAATTCACGACGCTCTAACCCACTGGACCGGATTGGATGGTCCAGTGGGTTAGTGTGTCGTGAATTTTAGCTCACCATGAGGTTAGCTAAAACAACAAGGGTTCGATTCCCCGGCTAGTCGCAGTGTTGTTATTGATTAAATACCATTTGTTCGATATATATATATATATTATATATATATATATATATATATATATGCAAAAGATCACATAAAAAGGTGTATCAAAAATCAAGACAACACTTGAAGAGGAAAGAACATTATCAAGGAACATGTTCCTTGATAATGTGTGTCACTTGAATCCTATTTTTCATAGTGGTTTCTTCATATATATATAAAATAGTGTGTGTGTGCTGGTGTTATGAACACTGATCAGTGAGAGAGGAAAATCCACATAGGACAAAAACGAAGAATGTTAGACGTCAACAAATACAGAGAAACGAGGGGAGAGAGAGACGAGGTATTAAAGAGATAAGGAGTGGGAGTTTCATTTCCCTCTTCTCCATGCAAAAGGAGTCTTCACTTAACACTGATGGACATGTCGTTTTCAGGGCGCAATAAGAGTAATGGGTCAAAAACTGTTTTATGTTGCTCAGGTATAACTTAATATATATATATATATATATATATATATATATATATATATATATATATATATATATATATATATATATTATATATATATATATATATACCACGGTTCGCTGTCTCAAATGTTTTAATGTAGGCTCCATTTAGTCACTTTTAATCTCGAAATGGTATATAAATGTTTTGCGTATCCTAACTGGATTATGCATCCCGAAGGTGGCGCCTTGATGTTGGTGAGGAGCTCTTGAACTAGACTTATCCTCCCATTGCTTGAATTTAAGTACATCTTAAGTAAGCGTATCTGTGAAATTCCCTTTTGATATTTGGGTTCTTATATACTGCATCAAGCTAGTTAGGGAGGTGTTCACAGAGTGAGATTTCCCGAAGCCTCCCTGGTAACTATGCTGTTATCATAAACGTAATTAACTACTTTATAATATACTGCTTTCTCCAAGATTCTGGACATAACGCTGCTATATTAACAGCCTAGAGTTATTGATATCAGATTTACTATTTTTCTTGAAAATAAAGATGATTCTGGCAGCTTTGAGCTCATCCGGCAGATACAGTACTGGAGGTAGTGGATGCATTGATAATGTGAGTTCTGGGCACTTTAAACAAGATACACCTCACCTCCAAGTTGCTACACCTCACCTCAGATGCTTACACTCACCTTCAGCTGCTACACCTCACCTTCAAGGCTCACCTCACCTCAAGCTCTACACCTCACCTACCAGTGCTACACCTCACCTCCAAGATGCTACACCTCACCTCAGCTGCTACACCTCACCTTCCAGCTGCTACACCTCACCTCAAGTGCTACACCTCACCTAGCTGCTACACCACCTAGCTGCTACACCTCACCTCCAAGCTGCTACACCTCACCTTCAAGCTGCTACACCTCACCTCCAAGCTGCTACACCTCACCTCAGCTGCTACACCTCACCTCCAAGCTGCTACACCTCACCTTCAAGCTGCTACACCTAGTGCTACACCTCACTAGCTGCTACTCACCTAAGTGCACACGTCACTCAGTCCTAGGCACCCAGGACACTAGCCAGGCACACCTCCAGACACGCACCTCAGGCTACACCTCAGGCACCTCACCTCGGCAGCCACTCGCGACCACAGGCAGCAGCAGGCAGGCAACCACCAAGTGTACAGTGCACCAAGCTGTCAGACAGACTAAGGTACAAGTGACATCAGGCAGTGACAAGTGCAGGTCAGGCTGCTAGAAGATAGTCAGAGAGTCGGCAGAGAAGACCATAGGTGAGCTTAGACAGTAAAGTGAGTGCTGTGAGGAAGATGGAGGAAGATGAGGCTGTGAGGAAGATGAGGTGAGCTGTGAGGAAGATGAGGTGATGCTGTGAGGAAGATGAGGTGAGCTGTGAGGAAGATAGAGGTGATGCTGTGAGGAAGATGAGGTGATGCTGTGAGGAAGATAGGTGAGCTGTGAGAAGATAGGTGAGCTGTGAGGAAGATGAGGTGAGGCTGTGAGGAAGATGAGGTGATGGTTGTGAGGAAGATGAGGTGATGCTGTGAGGAAGATGAGGTGATGCTGTGAGGAAGATGAGGTGATGCTGTGAGGAAGATGAGGTGATGCTGTGAGGAAGATGAGGTGAGGCTGTGAGGAAGATGAGGTGATGCTGTGAGGAAGATGAGGTGATGCTGTGAGGAAGATGAGGTGAGGCTGTGAGGAAGATGAGGTGATGCTGTGAGGAAGATGAGGTGATGCTGTGAGGAAGATTAAGGTGAGGCTGTGAGGAAGATAAGGTGAGGTTGTGAGGAAGATAAGGTGAGGTTGTGAGGAAGATAAGGTGAGGTTGTGAGGAAGATAAGGTGAGGTTGTGAGGAAGATAAGCTGATGCTGTGAGGAAGGTAAGGTGAGGCTGTGAAGAAGATAAGGTTAGGATGTGAGGAAGATAAGGTGAGGTTGTGAGGAAGATAAGGTGAGGTTGTGAGGAAGATAAGATGATGCTGTGAGGAAGGTAAGGTGAGGCTGTGAAGAAGATAAGGTGAGGCTGTGAGGAAGATAAGGTGAGGTTGTGAGGAAGATAAGGTGAGGTTGTGAGGAAGATAAGGTGAGGTTGTGAGGAAGATAAGGTGAGGCTGTGAGGAAGATAAGGTGAGGTTGTGAGGAAGATAAGGTGAGGTTGTGAGGAAGATAAGGTGAGGTTGTGAGGAAGATAAGATGATGCTGTGAGGAAGATAAGGTGAGGCTGTGAAGAAGATAAGGTGAGGCTGTGAGGAAGATAAGGTGAGGCTGTGAAGAAGATAAGGTGAGGCTGTGAAGAAGATAAGGTGAGGCTGTGAGGAAGATAAGGTGATGCTGTGAGGAAGATGATGTGAGGCTGTGAGGAAGATCATTATGGTAGATGATGTGATGCTGACCTTAAGACAGGCACCGGTGGTAAAGAGCCATGATCGTGCAGTACAGTCCATACTGCCGGTGATGAGCACATCTCCTGCGCCCATCACGTCTTCCACTGGTTCCCCCGGGATGATCACCTGGCAGTAGATACCTCCAGTGTGGCCCTGTGGGAGAGTGCCACCACCACCTCTCAGCTGCTATTGTCAACACTTGGAGTGCCACACACACATACATACACACACAGTCTAGGTGGCCAAAGACTACAAACCTCACTCAAGGAAAAAGATCTTGGGGTGAGTATAATACCGAGCACATCTCCTGAGGCACACATCAATCAGATAACTGCTGCAGCATACGGACGGCTGGCAAACCTGAGAATAGCGTTCCAATACCTGACTAAGGAATCGTTCAAGACTCTGTACACCATATACGTCAGGCCCATACTGGAGTATGCAGCACCAGTTTGGAACCCACACCTGGTCAAGCACGTCAAAAAATTAGAGAAAGTGCAAGGTTTGCAACAAGACTAGTCCCAGAGCTAAGGGGTTGTCCTACGAAGAAAGGTTAAGGAAATCGGCCTGACGACACTAGAGGACAGGAGGGTTAGGGAGACATGATAACGACATATAAAATACTGCGAGGAATAGATAAGGTGGACAGAGACAAGATGTTCCAGAGAGGGGACACAGAAACAAGGGGTCACAATTGGAAGTTGAAGACTCCTATGAGTCAAAGGGATGTTAGGAAGTATTTCTTCAGTCATAGAGTTGTCAGGAAGTGGAATAGCTTAGAAAGCGACATAGTGGAGGCAGGAACCATACATAGTTTTAAGACGAGGTTTGATAAAGCTCATGGAGCAGGGAGAGAGGACCTAGTAGCAATCAGTGAAGAAAACCTATTATATACTGAAGGGACAAAGAAAATGAAGCACAATCTGCAGCATGTGCTTGATCATCCAGGTGGTGGCTGTGTGCTTCAGCGGACAGCTAGCAACAACAATCTGGTTGACCAGGTAGTCAGCAAGGAACCCTGACTTCACTCCGGTCTGTTATTATAGACGAACCCTTGAAACCAGTCACAGAAATATTACAAATATGCCAGAAAGACACGCAGTGATAAGGAGAACTGGAAATGGGGAAACACTGTGGTAAAAAAAGAAATGCGAGGAGAATAAAAATGAAAATCAAAAGATGGTGAAGATGTACAGAACAAGGAGGAAGATGTACAGAACAAGGAGGAAGATGTACAGAACAAGGAGGAAGATGTACAGAACAAGGAGGAAGATGGAGAAGAGGAAGGTAAACAGTGGATCTCAATGACGTACTGCAGAGAGTGTAGTAAGGACTCGTTGAACAATATACTTTTATTTTTCTAATAAAAGTCTCTTCTGTAACTTGTGTCATTTCTTGACCAAGGAAGACAACAGTTTAGAAGCAAGTCACAACACGGAAGATGATGGGAAGGTTTGTGCAGAAGCCAACATAAGATTTAGGTAGGTGCGCATTGAGGATGCAGCAGCGGCACTAGGAAATACGCAAGTGGACAATCATCAAAGCAAACTGTACAGCATCCAGCATCCACAAGTCAGAGAAGGAAGTGAGAAATCTTCCGAACGAAGTGGACACAACCCATGTAATGACTACTAAAAATATATCCCAATTCTGTAGTGAAAGAAGGAATTGAAGACTGAGTGAACCAAGAGCATATGGGTCTAGAATGATGAGGTGAATCATAGAATTGACGAGGGGAAAAAGGTGAGTGGTGCACTGAGAAGTTTGTGGAGACAAGGAACTTTGTCCTTGGAAGCAAAGAGGGGAATGTATGAGAGTATAGTTATACCAACGCTCTTATATGGGTGTGAATCATAGGTGGTGAATGTTGCAACAAGAAGGCTGGAGGCAATGGAGATGTCATGTCTGAGGACAATGTGTGGTGTGAATATAATGCAGAGAATTCGTAGTTTGGAAATTAGGGGTGTGGGATTACCAAAACTATTATCCAGAGAGCTGAGGAGGGGTTGTTGAGGTGGTTGGACATGTAGAGAGGATGGAACAAAATAGAATGATTTCGAGAGTGTATAAATCTGTGGTGGAGGGAAGGCGGGGTAGAGGTCGGCTTAGGAAAGGTTGGAGGGAGGGGGTAAAGGAGGTTTTGTGTGCGAGGGGCTTGGACTTCCAGCAAGCATGAGTGAATGTGTAGATAGAAGCGAATGGAAACAATGGTTTTAAGGACTTGACGTGCTGTTGGAGTGTGAGCAGGGTAATATTTATGAAGTGATTCAGGGAAACCGGCAGGCCTAGAGATGGGAAGTTCAGTTTTATAACTGTAGTGTAAGCATGCCTCTGGCAAGACAGTGATAGAGCGAATGATGGTGAAAGTGTTTCTTAATTTTTTGGCTCACCCTACCTTGGTGGGAGGCGGCCGATGTGTTAATATATATATATATATATATATATATATATATATATATAATAATATTATTGCAATCAGATGACGCTGAGAATGCAGGTAAAACTTCAGATACCGAGGAGCAGCATAGAACACCTGAAGAGGATGAACCTCATCACAGACAACCAGCACAAATTTAGAGAATCTGGACAATCCTCGACTGCAGGACACTAAATCTATAATTTTATTCATATTTTTGCTCTTAATAAACAGTTTTGTAACCGTATAAATCTTAATTTCAGTGGAAATAATGTAATTTCATAAAAATTCTCGGAAAACCTTAAAGAGAACGCTTCTAGGAGAGAAGGAGAACTGAAGGGAGAGGGTGAAGGAGCACCTCGAAGGTTTTGATGCAGACAGAGTTCTCGTCGTGGTCCTCGATGTCCTCTTCATCAATGTACCAAGCCTTGGCAGTGCTGTCCTGTGAGGTACTCACCACATACTCTCCTGTACACAACACTCGGGTGACCCGCGACGTGTGACCTAGTGTACAACTCCACTTAGTCATGTTCACAGAGTTGAACACGTGTTTTGTGTTATCCTAAACTTATTGTTGGTTAGTAGGATTAAGTTCTACGTTTGCAAGGATTTATTAGATTAATGAACACTCAGCGCGGTTAAAAGGCTTGAATACCGTCTTCTTTGAGTTATTCTAGGTTAAATTACTTGGTTTTGTTTAAACATAGGGATCTGTTAGGCTATTCTAGATTAAATTACTTATAGCACCGTACCTCTTTAACAGTATGTGCTTTATAAATGCAGTCACGTGTAGAAGTTTGAAACAAATTTTAAAAATGTATAAATTTAGCTTGAATGAAGTTAATTATTTTTTATAGAATTAGAAACATTATAAGAAGTATGAGGAAGGAGCAAGATGCAGCGAGGCAGAGGTTAGGGATGAGGAGACTTAGACCAGCAAGTACTAGGTAATAGGAATCATGGCGTGTGTGTGTGTGTGTACTCACCTAATTGTGGTTGCAGGGGTTGAGATTCAGCTCCTGGCCCCGCCTCTTCACTGATCGCTACTGGGTCCTCTCTCCTGCTCCATGAGCTTTATCATACCTCGTCTTAAAGCTATGTATGGTTAATGCCTCCACTACATCACTTGTAAAACTATTCCACTTCCTGACAACTCTATGGCTGAAGAAATACTTCCTAATCCCTTTGACTCATCTGTCTTCAACTTCCAATTGTGACCCCTTGTTTCTGTGTCCCCTGTCTGGAACATCCTGTCTCTATTCACATTGTCTATTCCACGCAGTATTTTGTATGTCGTTATCATGTCTCCTCTAACCCTCCTGTCCTCCAGTGTTATCAGGCCGATTTCCCTTAACCTTTCATCGTAGGACATTCCCCTTAGCTCTGGAACTAACCTTGTCGCAAACCTTTGCACTTTCTCTAATTTCTTGACGTGCTTGACCAAGTATGGGTTCCAAACTGGTGCTGCATACTCTAGTATGGGCCTGACGTACACGGTGTACAGTGTCTTGAACGATTCCTTACTAAGGTATCGGAACGCTATTCTCAGGTTTGCCAGTCGCCCGTATGCTGCACCAGTTATCTGGTTGATGTGTGCTTCAGGAGACCTGCTCGGTGTTATACTCACCCCAAGATCTTTCTCCTTGAGCGAGGTTTGCAGTCTTTGGCCACCTAGCCTATACTCTGTCTGCGGTCTTCTTTGTCCTTCCCTGATCTTCATGACTTTGCATTTGGTGGTGTTAAATTCGAGAAGCCAGTTGCTGGACCAGGTGTCCAGCATGTCCAGGTCTCTTTGAAGTCCTGCCTGATCCTCATCTGATTTAATTCTCCTCATTAACTTCACATCATCTGCGAACAGAGACACTTCTGAGTCTATCCCGTCCGTCATGTCATTCACATATACAAAGAATAGCACTGGTTCTAGGACTGACCTCTGTGGGACCCCGCTCGTCACAGGCACCCACTGTGATACCTCATGTGTGTGTGTGTTAGTTACCATTTTGTCTTAGGCACATGTCGATTAGACACTAGGCCTGTTGTATGTGTGTGTGTATGTGTAAGGAAACACTTCGAAATGTTTCCGCCCCGCCGGGAATTGAACCCGGGCCCTCCGTGCGTGAAGCGAGTGTGTGTATGTGTGTACTCACCTAATTGTGGTTGCAGGGGTCGAGACTCAGCTCCTGGTGTGAGTGTGTGTGTGTGAGTGTGTGTGTGTGTGTGTGCGTGTGTGTGTGAGTGTGTTGGGAAGATAGAAAACCGACAAGTTGAAGACTGAGACACTTGTCCAACACTTGGGAATCTTTACTGAGGAGACGTGTCGCCACACAGTGGCTTCATCAGTCCAATACAAAGAAGAACGGTAGAAAAGGAGGAGGTTGTTGATGTACTCAAACCCGACTGATTACCTCAAACTCCACTTTTTCCACCGTTCTTCTTTGTATTTGACTGATGACGCCACTGTGTGGGGCGAAACGTTTCCTCAGTAAATATTCCCAAATGTTGGACAAGTGTCTCATTTTTGGAGACAGGTGATGCAGGAGAGGTGCATGGAGAGAGCTTCATATAAAGTGGAAGGGGCAGGTGAAGAGATGCAGCCCACCACTACTCATTAACGTACCGTAGTAGGTGTAGAGACAGTCACAGGTGATGATGTCCCACTTCCTGAGTGTGTTGTCGGCTGAGCCTGTGATGACGTATGTGTCAAACACTGACACACAGTTCACGTAGCCTGTGTGTCCCCTGTGTAGGGTACATTAGGGTTATTGGTAGGGTCCCTGGGAACGTACACAAGAATTATAGCGACGTAAAAAAAAAAAAAAATTTTTTTTTTTTTTTTTATATATATACGTCGTGCCGAATAGGTAAAACTTGCTATTTTGGCTTAAATAGCAACTCTCTTCTTGCCGAAAAAGGCAAGCGAAACTTTGTGTATGCAATAATTTCACAAAAAATCATTCTGAACCTAACGAAAAAAAATATATTTCATTGTGTTTGTTTATTATTAAATTATTGTAAACTTATCTAAAATATATTTAGTTGGACTTAGGCTAAATTAAATTACGCTTGTTATAATAAGGTTAGTTAAGTTTGTAAGGTTCTTTTGGTACAAAATTATTAATTTTTACATTAACATAAATGAATGAGAATTTTTTTTCTCCAACCCCCGGTGGGGCGTCGACGCCCCCCCTCTCAGGTAGTAATGATCCTTTTCGAGGGGGCTAAGACCCCTTCTCTACTTTCCCACACTGGAGAGCAGGAGACAGCAGGAGAGGTCATGACCTATTCTTTTTTGTACTAGCAGAGATGAAGTAACTAACATGTCTTACAGCAAAAATCCTGTATTCAGCAGTTTTAAATTGAAATACCGGAAAGCCCATTCATCTTAACACATGGTTCTGACCCTGCAAAATCAGACACCTTCTAATGGGATTGAAGATAGAGTGACACACGAGACACACGTGTCCAGCGGAACTTACACTCTTACGGGAGTTTCTGCAAGATTTTATGAACAGGTGTTTGTCTTAGGAAATTGCTACTTCCCAAGACCTGGAAAAAATCGAAAATATATGCCTCAGAACTGCTTAGGGGGCTTCATAACCCACAGCCGACACCTTAGACTAAAGGAAGCCACTCCACAGGGAGATTGCAGTTTGATTTCGGCCAGTGAATGTCACAGAAGTGACGGGAATTTCCCGAGCGGGTCACACTGCACTTGAACGTCGAAACATTCATGGCCATATGTGCATCATAAACACCTGTCATGCAATGACAATCTCAGGGAGACTGAAGACACTCTTCCTGCCGTGATACGGACTATTAGCGAGTGATAGTTGTCAGATGACATGTGCCAAGTAGATAACTGAAGTGAAGACTCATGTTGTCACTACTCATAGCAAGACATCGATAGCAGTCTCTTTGATGTCAATACGTCACTAGATCCCATTACAGTGAGCCAGATAAATCACTATTCTACCCAATATTCGCCTAATACCACTGCAGTGCCTAGGGTTGCTGTTAGGTGAATAGGGTTAACCATTCGAGGTCGTGAGGGGTGGGCCAAGCCCAAAAACCCAGGTAAGGGTCGCCCACGATTTCCAGGTGATGTACCTGACATATTGGAATCATATATGTTAACAGGGCATGTATTAACCCTACTTATATTCACCTTCCTTACAGCCATTGTGGGTACTAGGAGAGCAAAGTCGAAGGAAAACCCTGGGAGATGCTGCAGGTGGGTACACCAGACCAACAGTGTTCTTTATTTTATCTTTAATTTTAATGTAGTCATCTCACCCAAAAATCCCACACAAATGCTCGTCTGACAAATCTCAGAGTGGCGTTCAGGAATCTCAACATCTTGGAGTATGCAGCACCAGTATGGAACCCACACTTGAGGAAGTATGTTAGGAAACTGGAGAAAGTGCAGAAGTATGCAACGAGACAAGTTCCCGAGCTAAGGGACAGGAGCTACGAGGAGAGGCTAACGGAACTGAATCTAACGACCCTAGAGGGGCAGATATGATAACAACAGAAAATAGTCAGAGGAATTGATAGGGCAGACAGGAACAGGCTGTTTGAGAGGTGAGAAACAGGTATTTGGGGGCATAACTGGATATCAAGAAGTATTTTTTCAGTCTCAGGGTGGTCAGAAGTGGGATAACCTTGAAGTGGCGGAAGCAGACTTAATACATTGTTTTAAGAATAGGTTTCATAGGAGACATTGAATCTGGCAGGTTGAAAGGCGGGGGCAGGAACTAAAACTCAACCCCTGCAATCGCATGTGAGTACACACACACACACCTCATGATACCAATACACTCAGTTTCCGGCCACCAATGGACCAGGCTCGGGCCGTCTTGTCCTCAGAACCGGTGACGAGGATAGACTCATCGTCGGAGGCGGCAATACAGTTAATACCTCTTTCGTGGTCACACAGGGTTTCCGTTGGATACTTTCTGATGTCTCTGCTGCCCGTGGTGCCCATCCTGCTGCCCACCACGGGCAAGAAGAAAATCATCGTGTTAAATTATGGTGATTGATGGGTAGATGGTATTATAATCATGGGGGACATAGCCTCTGGATGGGAGGGAGGTGATAATAGGGAATGAGGTTAGATCAAATATGAGGTGAAGGGAAGCTCCATTATTTTTGGATCAAGAGCCCTTCATCAGCATGAAGATACTTACAAGAGTGAGGTGACAGGGCTTATGTTGGTGTATAGTATCAGCTGCAACACAAGCTGCCCAGCTGCAACACAAGCTGCCCAGCTGCAACACAAGCTGCCCAGCTGCAACACAAGCTGCCCAGCTGCAACACAAGCTGCCCAGCTGCACACAAGCTGCCCAGCTAACACAGTTGCAGCTGACAGATATTCTGTGTCACCACTACCTAACACTTGATGAAGATACCTACACATCACAAACAGACATGAAATACACATAAAAACAAATAGACATATATATATAATATATATATATATATATATATATATATATATATATATATATATATATATATATATATATATATATATATATATATATATATATATATATATATATATATATATATATATATAAAAAAGAGAGAAACATGATATATACACACACAATAAACATAAACCTGAAAGAGAGAGAATAGAGGTTTGGTACTTTGACCTGATTCTATATTAATTGAAAGGAACACGTAAATTCTTCCCATTCTAATAACATGTTCATTGTTCCACTATAATCTACCTTGTCCATAATTACTATCGCATTTGCTTTGTCTGTTTCGTAAGGTGAAGTCCAGGATCTTTCCTTAATTCATGGTATAACTTAACAAATCTTTGAGGACAATTGTATTGCAGAGGTCTGAGCAAAGCTCAGAGGTTGTGTTGTGTTGCAGAGGTCTGAGCTAAGCTCAGACCTCTGCAAAACAATTGTCATCAAAGATTTGTTAAGTTAAAACATAAATTAAAGAAAGATCCTGGACTTCACCTTATGAAACAGACACAGCAAATGCGATAGTAATTATGGACAAGGTAGATTATTGTGGAAAAATGAACAAGTTATTAGAAGGCGGGGGAACTTACGTGCCTCTTAAAGGCTGCCTCTCCTCTATATGTCCTTATATCACTGCGGATCCTAAGAATATCAACTGTTATTGTGCTTCCGAAAAATATCTCTTGGCACTGTCTACCAGTCACGTACCCTGACACTTTACCAACGTATATAAATTGTTGTTTACAGACCAGAAGCTGCTATCCCAACTCGGTACATTTCCAAACCCAGCACTGAGGTATACCACCTCACTCTCAGGAAGTAACTCGACCAGCATCCATACGTCATGGTGTCACCTTCATCGCCATGTTCACGGCGAAGGTGTCACCTTCACACTGAACATGACGGTCAGGGATCGTTTGTACTGGCGATCAATGTTGCTGTGGTATACATCTCTGTTACCATAGCACTATAAATGTGTGTGTGTGTGTATTTGTTTGTATTCACGTATACCTATATGTGATTGCCGGGGTCGAGTCTCAGCTGCTGGTCCCCGGTAGTGTATAATGAAAGTATAGCACCTGGAACTCACCTTAGAGTGCGTGGTGGTGGTGGTGCAGAGAACAGCAACTAGAACTCACTTTAGAGTGCGTGTGAAGATGTAGAGTGAGAGTACAGCACCTTCAACTCATCTTAGAGTGCAATAGTGAGAGAACAGCACCTGCAGCTCACCTTAGAGTGCGTGGTGGTGGTGAAGAGTGAGAGTACAGCACCTGGAATTCACCTTAGAGTGCGTGGTGGTGGTGAAGAGTGCGAGTACAACACCTTCAACTCACCTTAGAGTGCGTGGTGGTAGTGGTGTAGTGAGAGAACAGCACCTGGAACTCACCTCTCCTGCAAGTGTCAATGTGTTTACTGTAGCTAAGGTACCATCACCATGATGACCCCAGAGTACCTCCCCCGGATCCCTCTCCCCCGCCACCCTTGTCCCCAAATTCTGGGTTGCTATGAGAGGTTCCCTGTAGCTCACAGGTGAGAGCATTCGTCTCACAATTACAAGGTCCCGGGTTCAAATTCCCTGGCAAGGGAAACATAGGGTAAGTTTTCTTACACCCCTGCTGTCCCTGCCACTTAACCTGCTGCCCCTGGCCCCCAGCAGTAAACACAGGCACCTGTGTGTTAGCAGAATGTTGGGTATGGCAGCCTAGGGAAAAATGTGAGAGAAATCTTCAGTACCTGCTGGAATGTTATATTGTGTAAAAAAAAGGACACTACAGCCTAATGTTAGTAAACTATAGTACCTTCTGCAAGTATTCAAGTTTTTTTTTTTTTTTGCAAATGGGATCCATGAATCTAATGATGCCAATTAAAAAAATAATAAACACCATCGCCCATGTATATATGTTGGTGTAATTTTAATTTGTAAATGTTGAGGTTCGGCTCTTAACTTTGTGCCGACTGATTTCACGTGGAACTATTTAAGTGTTCCAGCTGCTACTGTCACTTACTGGTGTGTTCTAGTTCTATGTTACTCTGGCCCTGTACTAGTGTGTACTAGCATTACTACTGCGATGTGCAGAAATATACCTAGTTGGATGAATCTTTTTTTAGAGCCAGTTGGCCTAGCTGTTAGCTTAAATGGCCTGGGAGTTTTAGGGTTTCCCTAACACGGGTTCGATCCCCACCTGTTCTGTGAATTTCAAATAATTTCATTTTTCTGGTCCTTCAGACCATATGTGGAACGTACATATATGAATAGGCTGCAAAGTCTAGCATGGCAGAGTTCCAATGTGACGTACCAACACATCAAGCAAGTTAGGTCAGACAGACTGATTTATTAGCACACTCAGGCATCTGAGCATTTGCTGACTTCGAAAGAAGTGGGAATGGGTAATTGCTGACTTCAACAGAAGGGGGGAGGGGTAATAATTTTAATTCACTGCAAATTGAGTGAGTTTTTTAGTCTTTGCAAAAAAACTATTTCGTACTGTTTATTTTTGTGTGTCGCGTTTGTTTTGTCGGTGGGATTTACTATTATTCGGTGCAATACTCACTGTATTAATCAGTCACTATAAAATTAAAACTCCTAGGTTAAGCTATCACATGTGTATGTCGCACTGAACGGAGTTAGCTGCTGTTAAACCTCAGTTTTATACAATGTTTCTAGTCCCTTATATTTAATTAACAGACGAACGTTTTTCATAAAAACTCGTGACTGGGTTGCAGTTGTGGCCATTACAACCCTTCTTAGTAAAATTGGATGACTCTCGATGGCTGTATCTGAGTGGCTACGGTCGTGGGATTGGATATCTGAGGATCGGTATGAACCTTGGTAATTGATATAGACAAGTGAGCAAAAACTAGAATATATTTAAAAAACGTTCTGGTCCTGGGACGTTCATCACTTCCAAGGTCCCAAGACCAAAACATGTTCTAATAAATGTCTTAGTGTTTTTACTCACATGTCTTTTTTGAACGAATCTAAGGACTGCCAGACCATGGGTTCAAATACCACTCACTCTGAAGAAAAGACACATGCGTAGCAGAGGTTGTGTTGTAACGCGTTCTTCTCAGCCAAATGTTGACACAAAAGCTTGTTCTGTTCATGTGTTTGCTGAGTTCATCACTGTAAACACTCGCTGCTGTCTAACTCACTCTCTTCAATAGTTTACTTACTATTTATCAGCAATGACAGTGCAGCAGTCCAGCAACCAAATTCAGAGGAGCGTGAGGCGTCATACGATGTGTCCAGGGAGGAGGAGGTGTTGTGGACACCATCATGTCTACCCTAATAGTTGATTCAAACATAATTATAATTATTGTACTCACCTAGTTGTGGTTGTAGGGGTCAAGTCACAGCTCCTGGCCCCGCCTCTTCACTGGCCGCTACTCTGTCACTCTTCCTGCTTCATGAGCTTCATCATACCTCTTCTTAAAGCTATGTATGGATCCTGCCTCCACTACATCACTTCCCAGACTATTCCACTTCCTGAGAACTCTGTGACTGAAAAATATTTTCTAACATCCCTGTGATTCATCTGAGTCCTCAACTTCCAACTGTGTCCCCTTGTTGCTGTGTCCCATCTCTGGAACATCCTGTCTCTGTCCACCTTCAATTCCTCTCAGTATTTTATATGTCGTTATCATATCCCCCCTATCTCTCGTCATGTCGATTTTCCTTAACTTCCTCGTTGGACATACCCCTTAACTCCGGGACTAGTCTTGTTTCAAAGCTCCACTCTCACTTCCACAGACTAGTTGTTCCTAAACTGGACTGAAATTTTTACATCCCTGTGATTCATCCGAGTCCTCAACTTCCAATGTACCCTTGTTGCTGATGTCCCATCTCTGGAACATCCTGTCTCTGTCCACCTTGTCAATTCCTTAATGACAAAAAAAATGAGATTCTTTCAAACTTTAACATAGCCTAGTGTCTTTAAATATTGTACAATAATATGTAATTAAACATTGGTATACAAATTAACTAAGCTTATGTAAAAGAAACGTATGGTTATGTAATAGAAAAAATTATATTTCAGTGAGGCTTCATGCTGGTAGCGGTGAAGGTGACCTTCAATGACTTAACTAATGGAGGTGTAGTCTGCGCTGTTTTCAGAAAATTGCATTATAATACATTGGCTGATCAGTGTCAGCTAGTGTTGAAAATAGACTCGTATATTGCAGTTGAGCACACCCTAATGTGATTGCTGCAGTAATCACATCTGGGAAGGCTTCTTCCTCGTCAGAAAACTTCTGAACGATTCACATTACCGTTTTGTTATGTAAGCCAATTTCTTTGGCACTTATTGTAAAAGACATCATAAGAATAGTGAAAGTTTGTAGTAAGTATATTGGCCAGTGCTCTAGGTAGGTCCAGCTCAGTCACACACCCACTCGTGTGTCTGTCCAACTTATATTTAAAGCTGTCCAACATTGTCGATTCACTGGGACTTAGTTCCTCTCATCTGCAACTCTATTGCCAAACCCTTACTTATATATATATATATATGTATGTATAGCAACACTGCTGTAATATTTCACCTACTTGAGGATAAAATCAGATTGAATTGTGTCACCGTCTTTCTTTTAATAAATATTTATTTATGTAGCTGCAGAAATAATATTTGCTGACAAAGTCTTTGAAGAAAATAAAGGCCTGTGTTTTCTTGTTCAAATATTTGTTGTATTGTATAAGAGTAAATACAGTATTTGATCCTCATGGACAGTTGTTTTTATCAAGAATTCATGTTTTCAGTGAAGACAAAAATTTATTTTAAAACGTCTAAATAATGGAAGTCTTAAGGTTATACTTCAGCTTTATATATTTTGGGGAATGCCTCATTTAAATCAGGCTTCTCAGTTCTGTTCTCCATATTGCAGAATGGACATAAATGTGCAGGGACACTTACGATATTTATCGTGTGAGACGATGACCATCTTGATGTGGAAGACTATTAACCGTATCAACATAATAAAAGTTTACAATACCGAGAAACAGATAAGAAAGACTCGTGTGTAATAATTATCTTTATTCCGAAAATTTTGACTACACAGTAAGCTTTACCAGCCAAATATAAAGGTAATTATTTCTGAGACAGCTGAAGCATTGGAGAGATAGAAATTATGTAATCAGTCCCTCAGCCTGGAGATGAGCCTGGTCAGTCCCTCAGCCTGGAGATGAGTCTGGTCAGTCCCTCAGCCTGTAGATGAGCCTGGTCAGTCCCTCAGCCTGGAGATGAGTCTGGTCAGTCCCTCAGCCTGAATATGAGTCTGGTCAGTCCCTTACCATGGAGATGAGTCTGGTCAGTCCCTCAGCCTGGAGATGAGTCTGGTCAGTCCTCAGCCTGTAGATGAGCTGGTCAGTCCTCAGCCTGGAGATGAGTCTGGTCAGTCCCTCAGCCTGAATGAGTCTGGTCAGTCCCTCAGCCTGGAGATGAGTCTGGTCAGTCCCTCAGCCTGGAGATGAGTCTGGTCAGTCCCTCAGCCTGGATATGAGTCTGGTCAGTCCCTCAGCCTGGAGATGAGTCTGGTCAGTCCCTCAGCCTGGAGATGAGTCTGGTCAGTCCTCAGCCTGGAGATGAGTCTGGTCAGTCCCTCAGCCTGGAGATGAGTCTGGTCAGTCCCTCAGCCTGGAGATGAGTCTGGTCAGTCCCTAGCCTGGAATGAGTCTGGTCAGTCCCTTATCAAGTGAGATGAGTCTGGTCAGTCCCTCAGCCTGCAGATGAGTCCTGTAGTCCTAGCCTGTGTAGATGAGCCTGGTCCATCCCTCAGCCGGGAGATGAGTCTGGTCAGTCCTCAGCCTGAAGATGAGTCTGGTCAGTCCTCAGCCTGGAGATGAGTCTGATCAGTCCCTCAGCCTGGAGATGAGTCTGGTCAGTCCTCAGCCTGGAGATGAGTCTGGTCAGTCCCTCAGCCTGGAGATGAGTCTGGTCAGTCCCTCAGCCTGGAGATGAGTCTGGTCAGTCCTCAGCCTGGAGATGAGTCTGGTCAGTCCCTCAGCTTGAGATGAGTCTGGTCAGTCCCTCAGCCTGGAGATGAGTCTGGTCAGTCCCTCAGCCTGGAGATGAGTCTGGTCAGTCCCTCAGCCTGGAGATGAGTCTGGTCAGTCCCTCAGCCTGGAGATGAGTCTGGTCAGTCCCTCAGCCTGAAGATGAGTCTGGTCAGTCCCTCAGCCTGGAGATGAGTCTGGTCAGTCCCTCAGCCTGGAGATGAGTCTGGTCAGTCCCTCAGCCTGGAGATGAGTCTGGTCAGTCCCTCAGCCTGGAGATGAGTCTGGTCAGTCCCTCAGCCTGGAGATGAGTTCGGTTTCATTGTCTTGAACATAACTTTTTAAAGTTGACGGACTTATAACATCATCTTTACCTATCCACTACTTCTTCTGTCTCTATAATAGCCTCCTCTGTATTCGACTGAAGAAGCCTATTGTGTAAGCGACAGTACCTGTCGTCCACACTCTCCTGTCCAAACTGCCCTGAATGTATTTCATGACCACACTGCCCAAGAAGCCATGGGGCAATAAAGCTGGTGGATTGTAAGTTAAAAAATTGCAAGGCCAGGAACTGAGACGTGAACCCCTAAAATATTGTCTCGTGAGTATACATAGAGGCATGAGAGAACCAGAGAATGTAACAACCACGAACAAGAAATGTGATCTTGATGCAAATTTGACACAATATATCCATATATATTATATATACAGTATACACATATGCTTAACACTGGTAATATTTGTAACCCTTTTACATGAATCCCTTCATAAATGTTACCTTGCTCACACTCCAACAGCTCGTCAGATTATGAAAACTGCCTCCACTTCTACCTACAGCGCTCACTCAAGCCTGTTGGTTGTTCAAGCCCTTAGCGCTCAAGGCTTCCTTTACCCTATTCCTCCAACCCTTCCTGGCACGACCCCTACCTCTTTCCTCCACCCCTGGTTTACACCCTCGTCGTCGTGTTTTGACCCAGCGTCTCCAAGTGCCCAGACCACCTCAACAACTCCTCATAACATTCGACCCAATTATAACCATAATTTTGGAACCACATATTTTTTTAATATATTCACTGAGAGTTTACCCAGGTTTTAGGTATTAATGTATTCTTGTCCGGTGGTGAAAAGGTCACCATGCAGCCTTAATGGTCCTAGTGTAGTCGACAGGTTTAAACCCCATTAACCAACCAACCTAATCAGAATACATCAATGTCAGCGCATTGATGGTAGTAGGAGGAATAATGTCTAAGTATTCATCTAATTTTAAGCCATCCTCAGCTTAATGGTGACAATGACCTTGATGCTAGTTCGTGATTCGAGGAACTGGAGCTACCCTGCCTTTCCTGAGAGCGAGTCTCATTACCTCTCTTCCCAGGCGATGTATGAAACGGGTTTTACACTTCCCATGTCCGGAAATGGGAGGAAGATCTTTAATGTTTCTTCAGTGTCTAACATAACACTGAGGTCTAAATTATTTTAAATAAGCAAGGAAGCCTACAGTGTCCAGTCGTCGACCATAGACTGTGCTTGCCACGAGCTCATTTAAATCATGGTAGGGCAAAATTGTTGATGTGAATTATTTTACTAATTACCCCATATAAACACTTCAAAACAGTTAAAAAGAATTCCCATAGACTTGACAAAAAATTATAAATCGGATTGTCCTTGGAAATACACAATTATATAATTTTAGGACAGTTTCCCTGTTTATAGGAATAGATTATAATTACCCTTAAAGACGTTTAACAGATCACACACACACACACTGTTGCTAATATAAAGTTAGTATGAGTGGTAATGGGTTCACAATGCCGAGAAGTTTTGCCAGGATTCTCGGCATTTGGTCTTGTCTTGGAGAACTGTCTTCGCTTGTCTTAAAGAAGAGTCTACAGGTGTCTTGATGAATGTTCAACACTTGTCTTGAAGAATGTTCTACAGTTATCTTGAAAAATGACCTGCCGTTGTCTTGAAGAATGGTCTACGGTTGTCTGGAAAAATGTTCTATGGTTGTCTTGAAGAATGATCTACAGTTGTCTTGAAAAAATACTCTGCAGGTGTCCTGATGAATGGCCAACAGTGTACCAGTTTGCCTTAAGTCACCAGGTAGTCTCCATACACTGCTTATATTCACTCATCAGGTTTACTATTCTGGTCCACATCGTCGCCCAGGTACCTCTCCAGATCGAAGTCCAGTTCGACGTGATTGTTAAGCTCGTCCTCAGATTCTTCAGAAGAGGTCTCGGTGCTGCAACGAGAGAACTGAAGGTCATTGAGGGTTTGGGACAAGATGGGGTATATTTTTGTTTTCCAAGGTGTAAAATCAAAACACGTTTCTTGCAGAAGCATGCAATTATATTTATTCTGTAGCTAAACTCTCATTTGTGACCCAGATTTGTTATATAATGCTCACATGAGATAGTCAACTTATTGAAAATAATACAAATCGTCTCTACGTAAGTGTGCTACGATGGCTATTAAACTACAGCTGTGACTATAAAGCTGGAACATACTGCAGCACATGAGCTCGATACACAGAGCGATGGGCTACATTCTACAGGGTTTATGTATGTAGTCGATGACCCGTTCAAGGTGCGCTAGCAAGACCGACTCAGACACAGGAGGAGCTGGGTGATTCTCAACTACTTCTTGACTTTCCGAAAACTCGTTAAAGGTGACTTACCGTATTTCTCCTAGCATAGGGCTCACAGCTGATCTTTTGCATATGGTTGTGGCCGCATACGACTCGTAGATCTGCTCATCTGTACTGTAAGACAGAGGAGGGCTCCAGGCTCTGCTCTACATCACTCAATAACTGTTTTCTTTAGATTTGATGGTAAGTTTGACATGTTTAATATGATGGGGTTTAGACCAGAAAAAACATAGTTAACTAAGTAAAAAATGATACAGGAAGCGAAATCCTGCCCGGCATGAAATACATCTGGGTCACATGATACAATGATATATTTTATACTACAGAAAACACGAGAGGTTTCAGTAACACTTTTGTTGTTCACTTAATTTCTATATGTAAGAGAGAACTAAACATCTGTAGAATAACCGACGAGTTCAACACACTGTGCTAGAGAGCTGAAAAATAATGAGTTAGAGGTTGCGTTAGAAATATATGTAGAGTAAGAAGTAGTTTTCGTCTAAGGTATAAATTTGATGCAGTGATGTACAGGTAGATGAGACAAGATGAGTTAAACGTTAAGGAATGAGAAAGATTAATTTTATTTAAACACAGAATAGGTAGAGCAAAACTAATTAAGGAAAGTCTAACAAAAATAGAATTGAACGATCTTCAGATTTACTGAGAACTTCTCTTGTGATCAAAATATATCAAGATTATCATAGGGTCAAGCAGTTCTAGAAAGAGGTGAAATGAGTGAATTTGACACAAAGAATTAAAGTCTTTGAATTCTCAGTCAGGATTGACAAAAGCATCACGAGGACCTACCTCCCGCCTTGTTGACGAGGCCACACCATACAGCAGTGCCTACGTGGCTTAATATATGTTACTGTTTAGTCTTTTTGGTGAGCCCAGACTGCCTGACCTGCACGTTAAACAACACAGGAAACATGAAGGAATCTGTTGTGGTGTGCTAGTGGTATACTAGGCTGCTGCTTCTTCTCACCTGATATTCGACACGTCCCACACCCTGAGAGTGCCATCGGAGCTGCCAGTGTAGAGCTTGTTGGCCCACACTGCCAGGCAGCTGACGCTGTCAGTGTGCCCCTGGAACACCCGCTTCAGGCTGCCGCTCTTGGCGTCAAAGGCTCGCGCCACATCATCGGTGTAGCCCACGAAAACTGGCGACGGGAAAGATAAGTGGTTTGAAGGGTTTGACGTACTGTTGGAGTGTCTGTTGGCCTGTTGGAGTGTCTGGTCAAGGACTGGGCCGCGGGGGCGTTGACTCCCGCAACACCCTCCAGGTAGGTAGCACAGTATCATACTGTGCTACCTACCTGGAGGGTGTTGCGCTTGGTTATGATTATGATAATAATACCAGTTATTTATCACTTCATGTTGCAGGCAACACCTAAGTTTTGTGTTATTTCAGTTGGGATTTCATGTTAGGAAATTTGAATGATTAAATCTTAGATTTAACCTAAGTTAAAAATAATAATGTTTTATGCTTTATAACGTTCCACTTCTTTAATGGTTTTAATAATTTTATTAAGTGACCTAAAATAATACCCGGGAGGAAGCGGGATGTATCGTATTTACCGGCATATAAGGCGCGCCTTTTTTCCCACAAAGTCTTGGAAAATCAGCCTGCGTCTTATATGATCAAGATCAGTGTCAAGGGTAGAGTTTGTGTTACGCTTTATCAGTTGTTTACTAACGTCATGTTACAACTGCTTGGTAACATCATCTTATATGCTCGTGCGCCTTATATGCCGGTATAAACCGAGAGGTGAATATCTCTGAGTAAATACAATAAAAGCTTTCCTAACTGGTGGTGAACTGGTGACATGCAGCCGTAATAACCCTCGTGTGTCGACAGGCTGTGTGTGTGATACAAATAAATCATTACAAACAATAGATTCTTGCTTGGTCAGACTTACGGATGCCTTTGTAAATCTGGATGGCAGTCACACTGCCGAAGTTAGTGCTGATCTTGAAGGTGCGGGTACAGTTGGCAGACTCTGGCAGCCAGCACTTCACCTTGGAGTCATGGCTGCCTGTGTACAGCATGCGTTGTAGTGCCTTCAGGCAGGTCACCGCCTCGTTGTGACCTCTCAGCTCCTGCAACCACAAGTAGTTTGTCTCGTGTTTATCACTTCGTGAAGCGCTAAATCTGTATGAATCATTCAAGGACTGGTGGAATTCAGCAACTATTATGGAGCAACAACCATACACCATTAAGGGGCATCAATCATAACACCATTAAGAGGCATCAATCATACACCATTAACGGGTATCAACCATACACCACCAGATGGTAACAACCATGCACCATTAACGGAAATCAACCACATACCATTATGGAGCAACAACCATACACCATTACGGGGCAACAACCATACACCATTAATTAAGGGGCAACAACCATACACCATTACGGGGCAACAACCATATACCATTAAGGGGCAACAACCATACACCATTAAGGGGCAACAACCATACACCATTAAGGGTCAACAACCATACACCATTATGGGGCAACAACCATACACCATTACGGGGCAACAACCATACACCATTACTGGGCAACAACCATACACCATTACGGGGCAACAACCATACACCATTACGGGGCAACAACCATACAACATTTCAGGGGCAACAACCATACACCATTACGGGGCAACAACCATACACCATTACGGGGCAACAACCATACACCATTACGGGGCAACAACCATACACCATTACGGGGCAACAACCATACACCATTACGGGGCAACAACCATACACCATTACGGGGCAACAACCATACAACATTACGGGGCAACAACCATACACCATTACGGGGCAACAACCATACACCATTACGGGGCAACAACCATACACCATTAAGGGGCAACAACCATACACCATTAAGGGGTAACAACAATACACCATTAGGGGGCAACAACCATACACCATTAAGGGGCAACAACCATACACCATTAAGGGGCAACAACCATACACCATTAAGGGGCAACAACCATACACCATTAAGGGGCAACAACCATACACCATTAAGGGGCAACAACCATACACCATTAAGGGGCAACAACCATACATCTTCTGTAGTATTTTGACAGAATTTATTTAATATATCCTATATTTCCACTCTTATTCCTAGTGTTCCCATGCCTATCATCCTCTCATTTTCTTCTATCACAAAATTATTTGTTTGACGTCAACGAACGGATCAATGATCAAAATAAATTTAAAAAAAGCTTCGGGGAATCGAACCGAGATTTCTCCAGCACACCTTATTCAGTAAGACTTTTACTAACAATGAGTTGATCCATCAATCTGTTTGGAGGATAAATATCATCTATGTCTATTTAAAGAGATAGCATGGTAGTGAGTTGGATAATGGTGGACCTGACGCGGTAGATGGCGGGGAGGTTTGCCACGGAGAGGAGGTTGGCCTACCATGAGGTAAAGAGGCGAGTGAGGGAGTGGAGGTACAGTGACCTGACACGGAGGTGGGTGGGGAGGTGAGGAGTATGAAGGTACAGTGACCTATCATGACACACCTACCCTCAGACACCTGCCACTGCTGACATCCCACACCCTGACGGTACAATCATGACACACCTACCCTCAGACACCTGCCACTGCTGACATCCCACACCCTGACGGTACAATCATGACACACCTACCCTCAGACACCTGCCACTGCTGACATCCCACACCCTGACGGTACAATCATGCACACCTACCCTCAGACACCTGCCACTGCTGACATCCCACACCCTGACGGTACAATCATGACACACCTACCCTCAGACACCTGCCACTGCTGACATCCCACACCCTGACGGTACAATCATGACACACCTACCCTCAGACACCTGCCACTGCTGACATCCCACACCCTGACGGTACAATCATGACACACCTACCCTCAGACACCTGCCACTGCTGACATCCCACACCCTGACGGTACAATCATCACTGCCGGTGAAGAGAAGTTTTCCTTGTGCTCCTGTGTCCATGCAGGTCACTGGTCCAGTGTGCTGCTGCATTGTCTGCCGGAGAAATGTCATTACCTATCTATAATTCCCTGAGTGTAATTGCCAGTTTGCAACTACTAAATTGTAATTACCTAGCTGACTCTACAGAATTTTAGCTACAGATGATGGGAGAGTCTCTTAACACTGACTGACGTTACCCTGATCTATTCTATATAGAAGTTATTTGTTAGCATGGTTGATATCTGAATACTGGCCTCTGACATTGCCAGATTAACTGATGTATTATAATGCAGAAATAATAGTAACTCCAGCTATGTCAGAACGAAACCTATAGAGGTAACGTAGCTGCCGAGTCCATAGTGGAATACTTGACGATATCATCACCGCCTTACTGAAATCACCAAACTCAAATTGACAGGTTTCATTACTTTATGTATGAAACCCATCATGTGTGAGGGAGTATACCTGGAGAGGGTTTCGGGGGTCAACGCCCCCGTGGCCCGGTCTGTGACAAGGCCTAATGGTGGATCAACCAGGCTGTTACTGGTGGCCGCACGCAACCCGACATACGAACCAAGGCAGCCAGCCTTGGTTCAACAGGCCTAGTGTCTAATCGACATGTGCCTAGGACAAAATGGTAACACACACACACACACACACACACACATTATATATATATATATATGTGTCCATGCTGACCTTCAGACATATGCCCAAGTCTAGTGCCCAGGACCTGGCTGTGGTGTCTGTGCTGCCCGTGAAGACCAAGTCACCTGGGTTGATCCTCAGACCCTCCTCGTTGACTCCACCAGTGTCTTGTCCAGCTAGGAAGATGATGGGGTACACTGCCTTGGTATGACCCTGTAGGGTGACATGGGGTCACATGCTGAATATATACACTGCATATTCATCTTCCTAATACTTTGTGTGTAGCGCAAGACCCGTGTGTATCATGCAGCACGGTGTTGGAGGCTCGATCCTCTGTCCCACATACTGAATAAATCACAATACCGAGGCTGGAGTGAGTCACAATTAACCAACACATTAATTAAAAGAAGACGATGTTTCAGTCTGTTCTAGACCATCACAAATATGATGTTTCGGTCCGTCCTGGACTATTACTAAGTCACTCATATCTTCCTTCCGGTCCAGGAAGGACTGAAACAGTTTTCTAGGTTTTTATTTCCAATTTCTGGGTTAGTGGATTATCTGGTGTCAGTATATTATTATTATTATTATTGTGATGCAGTAAACTTGTGTGGGTCATTTGCCGCAAGGAGCGGTGGAAGCTTGACCCTCCATCCAATAACAGCGGTCTCCAGAAATGGAGCGTCAAGGTTTGGATGTAACGGAGGATCGAGCCTCCAGCACTCCTTGCGATGAATACAACGCAGTCCTCACCTCGAAGGTGCGCACGAGGACTTCCTCCTGTGTGGAAGCCTTGCTGGCCTGCTGCAGCCACACCTTCGCCGTCTTGTCGTAGGAGGTGCTAAAGAGGAACTCTCCAGCACACATGATGCGGTTCACTTGACTGACGTGACCTGTAGGCCCAATTATTGTTAAACAAACATACAGCAAAAAAAAAAAAAGACTATTTGAATGATATTTCATCTAAATGAGGTTTAAAATGAAGCCTCGTGTAGGTGGACCGTCGCATTCCACGGAGCTGAACTCTTCTCCAGGCTGAGGGACTCACCACCTCAATACTATTTCTCCTAGGTTTATAGACTGATTACATCATCTTCATTTGCCTCTGTATATGACTGGAGAAGCCTACCGTGCAGGAGGAACGTTTCATCAATAAAAATACCCAACTGTTCAGGCACATGTGTCTTACTCATCAACTTAAAAACTATTTTCAGGAACTTTAAGAAAGCTTCAGTTGGTCATTATTCTTTACTCATGTTGTTCCATCTAGTATCATGTGCAACAAGGGCATGTGTGTGTGTGTATGTGTGTGTGGTGCCGAATAGGTAAAATTGGTCAGTTAGCAAGAACTTATTTAAACTTACCTAACCTTATTATAATTTAGCCTAATTCAACTAAATATATTTTAAATAAGTTTACAATAATTTAATAATAAACAAACACAATGAAATATATATTTTTCGTTAGGTTCAGAATGATTTTTGCGAAATTACTGCATACACAAATTTTCGCTTGCCTTATTTAGCAAGAAGAGCGTTGCTATTTAAGCCAAAATAGCAAGTTTTACCTATTAGGCACGACACACACACACACACATATATATATATATATATATATATATGCATGCTCCATTACCATTCATATGCAGCATCCCTTGTACCAGCTAGTCACGTGACTTTAACAACGCACGTAGGTCACAAGCCTCCCGCAGTTACACCCCGACCTAGGCGGTGGGTAGAAGTGATAGGATGGGCTTCGTCTTTAACCCATAATAATACATCCCTATAACAGCCTCCATTTTGGTGTCAATTTAATATTACTGGTTGGATGTCAGAAAGGTGACCAGGGAAGCCAGTTGCAGTTTGTAGAGCGAGAGACAAGATTTTGTTCGGATTTTTAACCCCGAAGCGTTAACTCAAGAAAGTCAGTGCGTCATCAAGGACTGTCTGTCTCATTTCCAATGAGACAGACGGTCCTCGATGACCATCTGGGGATGGTGGCTCACCGGAGTATGTAAAGATACAGTCGGAGGTGCACATGTCCCACTTCTTGATGGTGGAATCTTCTGAGCCAGTGTAGACGAAGGTCGTACTCGTCGCCACACACACGATCCTTCCCGTGTGTCCTCTGTAAGAACGGGAAAAAACACGTTAAAATAGTGGTCCTGGGAGTAGTAAATTGTACTTTCAAATAATTGCTTTCGAAGATAGTAAATAATACTTAAAATTAGCACTCCTGTTGTGAATATATTAAGAAAAGCCACGGGTGAAAATAACAAGCTATTATTTGGTCAACACTTGGCTCTGTTACAGCTTGATCAAGTCAGCTCTAACAAGTCAGTTCCAACAATCAGCTCAATAATGTCTGCAGAACGCCTTTCAGACCTAGTGTAAGTAGTGCTAGAATCGTTATTTAGTTACTAGGCAATGCTAATTGCTGTGATCCAAGGGAAAGGGGACAATGTGTAGAATGTTTATATTCGTCGTTATGGGAAAAACATATTGTTCATAATCGTGCTGTCATAAGATTGCTTCTTGACAAACGTATTTATAGCCATAACTATATGGAAGACAGTGCTTGCAGTCGTGGGTCTAGGAAAGCACACATTGTTATTGTCGTGATTCTGGGGAAAATGTATTGCGTTTATAGATATTATTTAGAGTGTGATCCTAAGGTTACATGCATAATGTGTATTGTCCTAAGTCCTGGAGGAGGTACACAATATTTATTGTTGTAATCGTGGAAGAGGTACATAATGCTTATTATCGATCATTTCAATACATGTTTGTGGAAATTCTGTATCACTTGTTTGACACATAATTAATGTAATAAATAACTGTATGGAAGACACCTGAAGAGCTTGACTCTTGCTTTTAGAGACGGGGTCGAAAGTATTACTGGGCGATGATATGATTATGTAGTAAATAATATTACATGATCGACAGACTGAAGTATAATGGAGATCAGCGTATATAGTAGGAAGGTTAGAGTATATGATAGATATTAGATCATATGATAGAGATATAGGGTATATGATAAGGAGAGCTGGGATGCCTGGGGAACACAGCGGGAGCAGCTACATACATGAGTACGCCGAGACACTCGTAGCGTCGCTCATGGTGCTCCACAAACAGGCTGTGGTGTCGTAGGATCCCGTCACCAGGAGGGAGGAGTCCTCTGTGAGGGCCAAGCACGTGATGCTGTCCTTGTGCTCCTTCAAAGTCTCCAGTAGGTGACTCTTGGCTTTCCTTTTACTGCCGCCGCTACCCATCCTGCTGCTGCTATCTTGTGGTGGTGGTGCTGCTGCATGTGCAACTACTTCATCCTGCAGGAATGTGCAATTCTGTCAACAAATTTATCTATAAATTAGGAATGTACGTATTCTGAGGCTACATTGGAACTCAGAGAACAGTCACCTCCACGTGGAGAGTTCTGGGTAGTTTGAATGATTGTAGGTAATCAGTCGTGGAAACTACTGTAGCAGGGAACAGCTCGGAGGATATATTGTCTGCGTTTGGAGAAAACTCATCTGTACGGGATCATATCTGACTGAATATCACTAAAGGCACTGCATAATCCATAAGAATTTAGTGCTCACCGGGAAATATAATAATAATAATAGGAGGTACACTTCTATTGGCTTGTGAACCTGTTTCATAACCCATTCTTGTTGACACGTATTAAACGCGTGCAAATTGTTTTGCTACTGTCTTGATGTGTCAAAACCGTACTTTAAATATGTTCATCTGTGCTTGAATGTGTAATTTTAATAAGTTTATGTACCCTAACTTAAGAAAAAGAAAGTGATGTTGGTTGAATGGGAACATTTAGAAATGTTTTCCTTAACTATGGTCGTTTCCATGCAAGAGATTTTGGTAATACAAATGCATCGTATTGAAAAATAAATTATTGTTATTATAAAAGTAATGGTAGTGAAATGATAGACTTTCCTGTGATAGTATAGCTAACATAGTGACTGGATTACCCACGCAGGCAAGAAAAGTCAACCTAGTGACTAGGTTGACCAGACAGACAAGAAAAGTCAACCTAGTGACTAGGTTGACCAGGCAGACAAGAAAAGTCAACCTAGTGACTAGGTTGATCAGGCAGACAAGAAAAGTCAATCTAGTGACTAGGTTGACCAGGCAGACAAGAAAAGTCAACCTAGTGACTAGGTTGACCAGGCAGGTAAGAAAAGTCAACCTAGTGACTGGGTTACCCTGGGAGGCAAGGAAAGCCACTGACTGGGAGCTCTGCTCTGCTTACCTGGGTTGCTAAGTAATGTAAACAAGAATTTCTGCCATGAATGAGTAATCATAGGTGAGTGTATTAATGCGTGAGTACTCATTATAGCTGAGAAGTGTACCCATACGTGAGTGAGTATTCATACGTGAGGAGTGTACTCATGATACGCGAAGTGTATTCATCATACGAGTATGGAGTACATTCATCATACACATACTCGTTGTTTGTACTCATGGTCTATGGCTACAAAAGGGTACCTTGATCCAAAGAATTTATACCACCCTCCTCTGTCTTGAATCAAACCTCATTACCTTCATTCCTCAGGCGCTGTGCGACCCCTATGGGTTTAGCGCTTCTCCCCTGACAGTAATAATAATCACGCTCTTCAATACCTGGAGAGAATTCCAGGGGTCAACGCCCCTGCGGCCCGGTCTGTGACCAGGCCTCATGTTGGACCAGAGCCTGATCAACCAGGCTGTTACTGCTGGCCGCACGCAGTCCAACGTACGAACCACAGCCTGGCTGGTCAGGTACCGACTTTAGGTGCCTGTCCAGTGCCTGCTTGAAGACAGCCAGGGGTTTGTTGGTAATCTCCCTGATGTATGCTGGGAGGCAGTTGAACAATCTTGGGCCCCTGACACTTATTGTGTTGTCTCTCAACGTGCTAGTGGCACCCCTGCTTTCATTGGGGGGATGTTACATCATCTGCCGAGTCTTTTGCTTTTGTAGGGAGTGATTCTCGTGTGCAAGTTTGGTACTAATAGGCATAACATCGTACCTATTTCCAAACGAAAGTGCTCGTTAGCATTTCCAAACTGTTTACTACGCCATTTTGATAACAATGGCACCTATTCTCGAATAATAATAATAATAATAATAATAATAATAATAATAATAATAATAATAATAATAATATAATAATATATCTTTATTTCTACAAGTACAAGGTATACAGTCCTAGCTGACATCAATGACATACTACTATATAGAAAGCCGCTTGTTATGCTGAGCATTTCGGGCAAATTATGTCAGTTTTGTCCCAGGATGCGACCCACACCAGTCGACTAACACTCAGGTACCCATTTTATACTGATGGGTGAACAGGAACAGCAGGTGTCTTAAGGAAACACGTCCTAATGTTTTCCAGCCGTACCGGGGACTCGAACTCCGGACCTTAGTGTGTGAGCTGAGTGCGCTAGCGTACTTTTGTAGAACTAAGGTTTTATCGTTTATCACGTACAGTAGTGTGCAAATAATTGCGACATGAGTAAATTCTGTGATTATCTCATATGTCATGGTCTCCGGCTTAATGTAGTTTGGGTTCTTTTCTTTTCAGAAGAGTTTACTACCGACTTCTTGCAACCATCCAGCTGTGGTGTTACCCTGCGATTCTCGTCAGTGCTACAACAGCTGTTGTTCTGTAAGGCTATTCCTGCAAGTATGCTCTATGAGTGAAGGTGGTTTCGCCAATTCTCCCCTTCAATTTATGATTACTGCTGAAATTAATGATGGATGTTACACTTAGGAAGCGTGCGAATATTGTAGCTCTTTTCAAACATGCTGATTTGAGTATCAGATAGATCGCCGAAAATTTGAGCCTAGTAAAGTCAACTGTTTGTCGTATTCTGAAGAGAGCTGATGGCACTGGTGATCGTGGAGCGCTGCGTCGAGGAAGATGTGAAAGAAAACGCCGGACAACACCTCACGATGACAAGGTTATCATAAGAAATAGTGCGAAGGATTCCCAAGAAAACCAACAAAGATCTACAGAGAGATTTGGCTGGTGAAATGTTGCTTCTTCAACTGTTCGACGATGGCTACTTGAAGTTGGCAGAACTGTCAGAAAGTCGATAAAGAAACACTTATTGACTGATGCTGTGAAGAAAAAACTGCTGGGGTGGGCATTCGATCATAAGGGATGGACGACAGATGAATGGAGAAAGTTATATTTTCAGATGAGGCGCATTTTGAAGTACATGGGTACACATCAGTGGTAGTGAGACGGAGCAAAGGTGAACCTCTTCAGAGTGGACACATTCAACAAGCACCAAACACCCACCTAAGATGTTTTGGGTTAGTTTTACTGCTAAAAGCCCTGGACGGCTTGTTATTGTTGAGGGAACAAAGAACAGTGACAAATACAAGGCATTCCTGGTAACTTATTTGCTTCCCATTGTGGATAGAGACTTTCCTGATGGAGAAGGCATTTTCTGGATATGCCACATATCCAGAAAAATGGTGACATTCTTCGGAAGAGTGGGCTAAGCGTTTTAAACTGACCTGGAAACTCTCCTTACCTCAACTCAACTGAGAATTTATGGGCAATAACCAAACTCAGGATAGCGAAATGGAACCGTTCAACTGTGGAGAAGCTAATGCATAGCTGCTTTTATTAGGACCTGGTACCACGACGAAGAATTTGCCAAAATGTGTTACACATTCTTCGATTCTATGCCAAAGCGTGTAGCAATGCTTAAAAGTTAAGGTTATTCATATCTCTTATTAAATCAATTATCTGTTATGCCATTTTCTTGTATTTTTTAAATAAACGTTCAAATAAATGTCGTATTTCATCATCCCAATTAATATGCACACTACTGTATTAGAGTGTAAGACCATCGTAATCACACAATATCGTGTAGAATTGTACCTAAAAAAGCTTTAAGTGTCTTTGAGTCGACAAGACGATATATGACGTTAATGAAGGGTTAGACTGTGTATTGAATATTGTTTATGTATGTTACTGTATGTCATACAAATGTACTAACTTATTTGTGCCTTTAAAAGACTGAGGTTCAGCTCTCGGCCCTGCCCTCATCCTTCGGAGCAGCCTGGTGAATGTCTCTCATCTGTGCTCTGTCAGTAATTTGCCCACATTACCTCTCTAGTAGGTTCCAGTTCCTTGGAGGTCTGACTTTCAGCTCTGGGACTCTGCCTCCTCATTTTAAGAGTTCCTCTGAGAGGCAGTGTTAAAGGACTTCTGGTAGTCTAGAAATATTCAGGCCGCCCAAGCATCCCTATTCAATCTGATTTTTCATTAACCTATCAAGAAGTTTTATTAGACTGATTTCTCTATATTATCTTTCTATCTTATCACTTGGTAGTCCTCGGTAAATATTTCATGTTATACACGTCATTAATTTTCTTCATATTCTTCATAAATTTTTTAATTAACCAGCTTTCTTTAGACTGTCAACAGAGGCTAAAGTTCTTTTTGATGAGTTGCGATGTTACTGGTGTGTATGGGAAGCAAGGGAGGGTGATGCTTGTTGGTTATCAGGAAAGCTGGGAAAACTTCTCTCTGACGTCACTCTTACTGACTCTCCCACTGCACTGTTTGGTCATGAGTATAAAATCTTGCACTGGCTTACCGGTGCACCTCGTGTATAAGACGTGAGGCTAAATTCTATACCCAATATAAAGATTTAAAGATTATTATTATTATTACTACATTCCTGGAGGAGCGCTAAACCTATGGGGGTCTTACAATGCCTGGGGAAATGAAAAACAATGAAGTTTGATCTAAAGGAGAGGGGTTGAAGGTAGGAGGTGGCAGGTGGGATGCTGAATTTTAGGTGGGAGGTACAGTTGGGGGTAAGGGTTGGTGAAACGGGTATATATATGTCGTGCCGAATAGGTAAAACTTTTATTTTTCTTGCCTTATTCGGCAAGAAAAGCAACGCTTTTCTTGCCGAATAAGGCAAACGAAAATTTGTGTATGCAATAATTTCGCAAAAATCATTCTGAACCTAACGAAAAAAAATATATTTCATTGTGTTCGTTTATTATTAAATTATTGTAAACTTATCTGAAATATATTTAGTTGGATTAGGCTAAATTAAATTGCGCTTGTTATACTAAGGTTATGTAAGTTTTCTAAGGTTATTTTGGTACAAAATTATTATTTTTAAATTAACATAAATGAAAAAAAATATCTTTAAACAAATAAGAGAAAATTTTAGAAATGACGTAATTTTAAATGAGTTCTTGCTAATTGACCAATTTTACCTATTCGGCACGATAATATATATATATATATATATATATATATATATATATATATATATATATATATATATATATATATATTGTGAAAGTTCTTCTGGATCACATTTCTTGCTCCCATTTGTTATACTCTGGTTCTCTCATTCATGTGTGTGTATGTGTACCCACTAATTTATATTTTAGGGCTTCAAGTCTGGGCTCCTGAACTAGCACTCTAACCTACAATCGACTGATTTCATTGGTTCCTGGTCTCTTGGACAGTGTGGTCAATGAAAAAAGTATGTATAGTTTGGATATGATCATACGAGAGAGTGAAAACAGTAAGTATAGTTTGGATATGATCATACGAGAGAGTGGAAACAGTAAGTATAGTTTGGATATGATCATACTAGAGTGTGGACTATAAGGAGAGTGTAGACAGGGTGGACAGTTCCGAACAGTTAGGTCAGGTAAGATTCGTCAGGAAACAAGACAAGTATTTCCTGGCGCGGGTCTCAGTCACATGATTCGTCACTGGAGCTTTTGGTCATCTGCCCGAGGCCTCCCACTGGCTTACCCGTCAACCACTTTAAAAAAAATGTTACTGAACAGTGTGGAGAGTATGGAGGATAGGTAGCGTCCAGTGTTCCACAAGATGATCATCGTCTCTCACGATCAATATCGTTGTGGTTCCCAGTAATGGTAACCAAAACAGTGTATGTGCCAGGGTTTATAATTAGCTTGTAGGACGCTGAGCTTAGTGTTTGTATCTGTTCCTTACCTTTGACTGACGTAAATTAATTAAGTGTATTTTATTTGGAAGTCTAGTACGAAGTCAACCTCTGAGTTATTATATAACTCGGAAGTTATTACGTAACTCAGAAGTTATCTAACTCGTTCCTCTTCAGAACTATCCTTCCATGAATAAATGCTTGATGGTAGCTCAGTCCGACAAGTTGTTATGTCTTTATTCTCTATTCCCAGCTATTAAAAACCTATTTGTGTCAATCTTGTCTAAACCACGGAGTATTCTGAGTATCGTGCTTATACTTTCTGTAGTCCTGCTTTCTTTGACCTTAAACACCAGTTTGAGCATCAGTTCCTTTATGTGTCTCTATGGATGTGTTGAAGATTTAAGCCAGCAGTTTGCACAGAACTTCAGCTGCTTTTCTCAGCATTTATATCAAAATTCCGTCGGGCGTTGTTGCCATATATGTATGATGTTCCTTCGGGAGGCTCGTTACTTCCGCAATCATCATTTCAGTATTTGATACTAAGCCCTTGTTTGGTTGTGGAATTTTGTCGATTTACTCACGAACATCGTTATCGCTGTGAGTGTTCATCTGTTCTCTCAGCTTTATACCTGAAGGGTGTTCCGGGGGTAAACGCCCCTACGGCCCGCTCCATGACTAGGCCTCTAATATAATTTTGCTATTTATATGTCCCTGGAGTGGCTTGTATTCAGATTTTGCTGTACGGATTTGTTGTGATGTGAAGAGCAACCCCAGGAGTGAGGGTAGATGACGTATGCTTGTTCAGATGAGGTATGTAAATAGGATGGAGTCAGAGGAAACTGTAGGAAGATAGCTATATGAAGGAGGCTTGATATGGCGGTCAGTGGAGATGGTAAGACATTCCTTAAATTTTTGTTGATACACGACAATCAAGCCTAACTAAACCTAACCAAAATGACGTAAATCGAGAAACTAACTGTAAACCGTGTGATAAATTCACAAAGAATTTGCGAGGATAGGATGCCCAGAGAATGACTGTTCTAAATGTCTCCTCCTAGTCTAAACCAGTGATGGATTCACATAATCAGGTCACTGGAGGTAGTAAACTGTAACCTTGGTGACCAAACTGTCGCACATCAATACCTGAGTGACAACACCAAGTTTTGTCCACCAGAGGAGCAGCAGCTGGCAGCTGCACATCAATGACACATATTGAAGTAACTGTGACACCTATAATAATAATAATAATTAATAATAATAATAATAATAATTTATTATTATATTCACGAGGAAGTTCAAAGTTAATAGTCTAACACACTGAAGAACTCGTGCAGTCTTGTCTGGTTAATGAAAATATTCCCTCTCACCTCTCAGGGGTCGAACTATAAAAAATAATAATTGTTTGATAAATTTAATATACTACAAACACTCCTGAATTCGGAGTGTCACTGTACTGGACTGTCACTGTCGTGCAAGTGACACTCTTGGACAGTGACACTGTCCTAGACTAGATATATAGGTGACAGTATATATATACACCCAAGGTGTTTACATCACTTATATATACATCAGGGGGTGTCTGATATTCTTTAGTGTCAATAATTTGCACAAATACCTTTTTAATTATTATTATTATTGTTAAAGATCTCAAAGCGTATACACACACACACATATATAGTGGTCCCTCGTTTTTCGCCGAAAATTCGTTCCAGAATGCTGCTCAAGTGCCATTACCGAACGAATTTACTTCCTTAAGAAATAATGTCACGTAGGTTAGTCTATTTCAGACCCCCAAAAATACACTTGCAACAGCACTTACGAAAATACACTTACATAAATGTTCGAGTTTGGAGATGCACGAAAACCGAGGGACCACTGTATATATATATATATATATATAATATATATATATATATATATATATATATATATATATATATATATATATATATATATATATATATATATATATATACACCGGGAGTTTTACACTGATATACATTGAGAGATATACACGAGGGTCTATATATATACCCTTTGTAGGGGGGGGATAGTGAAGGGTTACATAAAGCCAGGCACCAACCGCTTCATGTCTGGTGTAGGTGGTGTAGGTGGTAGTGGTTGTAGTGTCGAGGAGCGCTGAATGACGTTGTGAAGGTGGAAGAGATGCAACCAGGAGTGTGACTGTAAAGTCTGTACACCACCACCACCACCACCATCTACCACCACCAACACCACCACCACTACTACTACTACCAATAAACTTTTGAAATTAGAAAAGTACATTTATGTATTTATTCACGTAAATTCTAAATGCCATTAGAAATTTAATTGCTCCTTCTTACATGTTTTTTTTTAGGAGGGGGGGGATAACTGTTTGCCTATTGGGTATGTTTTTCTCTTGTCCTATATCTTCATATATCCCTCATTGGTCTTCCTAACTCCCTTAAACTAGAACATTATGAGGTCAGAGGATATATTACCCTTGCATACCTAAATTCTTATCTTAGCAACAGACACCAGTTTCCATCAAGTGAGTAACCTCGACAACTGAGCGTGTAGACACAGAAGTGCCCTTTGGCTCTTTGCTCTTTTTCATTAACATCAACGATCTCCCCAACGCATCTCATCTCCTTGAACGTGTTCTCTTCGCTGATGACACGGCTTACATCACGGCTTACTCATCTTCCATTATATTTCTACTGAAACTAAGTAATTTTCTGTATCTTCATCTCTTTCAATCATTCTATTTAACTATAGACATCGAATCAGTTTGAAACAACGAATCACATTCGCTACCATTTCTCATTGTGAATCAATTATTAGTGAACTGATTAACAAATCCTACTTAACTGAAGATAGCAGAGCTGTATGACCCTTGTGGGTTTAGCACTTAAAGATTTAAAGATTTATTTATTTCTTCAATGTTTACAAGTGTGATTACAATTTTGATTTGTTAAGTAGAAAGAAAGTCACTATCATGCCGGGGCATTTCGGGCAGACTAAAACTTAATTCATGAGTAAATTTTAACTATAAATGGTTTTTCTTATTAATATAGGTAGCTAATTGTTTACAGTAATTAAAATTTATAGTTGTGATATGGTATATAAAAAATTACAGTATTACAATTTAGCAAAATTTACAATAATGGAATTGAAACAATTTTAAGTTTGAAGTTTTTTTATTTATTTAAAAGAAACATATATATACAAATACATAGACAAAACAGTGCCATGCCATGACAAGACACAAAAATTTTAAAACAACAAACAAGTATGAAAAAGGAACAAAATATTAACAACAGAAACATAAAACTATCAGTAACCTGTAATGATGCTACAGACGAATACCGTCCACACTCCTGACGCTGTAATGACGCTACAGACGAATACCGTCCACACTGCTGACGTTGTAATGATGCTACAGACGAATACCGTCCACACTGCTGACGTTGTAATGATGTTACAGACGAATACCGTCCACACTGCTGACGCTGTAATGATGCTACAGACGAATACCGTCCACACTGCTGACGCTGTAATGACGCTACAGACGAATACCGTCCACACTGCTGACGCTGTAATGATGCTACAGACGAATACCGTCCACACTGCTGACGCTGTAATGATGCTACAGACGAATACCGTCCACACTGCTGACGCTGTAATGATGCTACAGACGCATACCGTCCACACTGCTGACGCAAATTCTAGACATCCATCCCCTAACCCGACCTAAGATAATGAAAACAACAACCAAATGATATATAAACGTACAACAAAATAAAAACAGATTGCCTCAGCATATTAATAGGTAAAGAGACTTCATCTCACCTACGATGCCACCACACACGTGGCATACAATAACATACGATAAACATACGATATAAATAAAAAACCTACATGTTGAAATAGACATCATACATCACATAGTACATACAATTAATTACCCAAAAATTTATAGTTACAGAAAACTTTTATGTAAAGGTTTGACAACTTAGTATATTAACATATCATATGACCTTCATAGAAGATCCATACATCAAGAGAAAAGAATAGACACTTGCTACATACGGAATACATATTACTATATACGCCAATAATCTATGATTGATTTTTTTATGTATACAATACATACCACATGTCCTGTCAAAAATACGACAAAAACGTCGCGTACAGGCAAAAATGAACCATGAAATACATGAACTGGCTAATAATAAAAACAATACAGTTTGATAGACACCAACCAAAGGAACGTAATACACACACCCTCAATAGACTATAACTCTTACTCTCTCAATAAATTTATACCTAAATAAGTGACCAATGCATACCAAAACATTTCAAAAATAGTATAGCCAGAGGCTTTACAAAAACCCTACCCAATATGCCGTTGGCATGCCATATAACTCTTACATAAGGAATTTATTAACAAGATATACATACGTGTGCCATCACCCCTACTACCTGTCTACCTTAAAAAGGTGACCAACATACTAGACATAAGCTATACTGCGCTATAACTTACGCTTACAACATAATGGTACATTCGAGCCTCTGCTCAAGCCTCATTCAGTTTATACCAACCCTAACTGGTTTCAACCAATCGTGTAAAACACCTTCAAAGCACTAACTCGTTACTGCAAAAACATATAAGAAACCCCAGATGCCTCACCCCTGACAGATAACCTACCTTACCACCCTTCCCCACGAGTCCATCAGTCTGCATGCACTCCTGCACTAACTTAGTCACAAGTCAAAACCCCATTCAGTCTTAAACGTCGCACAAGTACCCCAGACCCTCTCTAAACTCTCCATGACCATTAATCCTCCCTCCCACCACCTCCACACAACCCTTACATTCCTACATTCTTACACCTGTTACCCTACCATACTTTCACACTGCCCTATACCCCATCCCCTCCCCCAATACCTGGTGACCAGCCCTCTCAACCCGCCGCCCCACCTACACTCAAAAGAGAACCTACCGTCATGTCCCTATACCCCACAGGAAAACTTGCCCCACGCCCTCCCATATAAATCCCTATTCCTGCACCTAAACGAAAGAACTTAGCCGCTAAGGCCCGTACCCTTGTCTCACCCTTTGTTTGAAGTAGTGATTAAATAGTTGAGAAATCAAATTATTTATGATTTTTTTTTGAGTAACAGATAGGTGTAAAGTATAGTGTTTGTCTGGTTAATTTTGGGTGATGAGGTGATTTCTAAGCAGGGCTTTAAATTGATTTGCAGGCAGCAGGGGCCCTTTAGTGTGTTCTGGCAGTGAATTCCAGATCTTCGGGCCTTTTATGTGCATAGCATTTTTGTATAGGGAGAGATGAACACGAGGAATATCAAAGAGTGATTTGTGCCTTGTATTATGCCTGTGTGTTCTGTTGTAGTTATCAAGGAGGAGTTTGAGAGTAGGGTTAATATTTGAGTATAATGTTGTGTGTGTGTGTAGTAGGCACAATAATAAGTGTGGATGTTTTGTATATTAAGCAAGTTAAGGCTCTTAAAAAGCGGTGGAGTGTGCTGTCTTGTGCAGGAATTCGTAATTGCATAGCAGCTTTTTGTTGGGTTATTAAAGGTTTAAGGTGATTTGCTGTGGTTGAGCCCCATGCACTAATACCATAGGTGAGGTAAGGGTGGAAGAGAGTGGTAAAGAGCAAGAAGTGCCGTGTTGGGTACATAGTACCGTATCTTAGAAAGGATTCCTACTGTTTTGGAGACTTTCTTGGATATTTGCTGTATGTGGGTCTGGAATTTGAGACTGCAGTCAAGGTGGAGACCTAGAAATTTGCACTGTGCGTCTTGAAATGGGTGAACCATTTATCGATAACTTAAGCTAAACATTTGAAGGTCTGTTTCCAAACAGCATGAAGTAGGTTTTGTCTATATTGAGAGTAAGTTTGTTGGTAGTCATCCAAGTAGATATTTTTAGTCGTTCGTCGTTAACAGTGTCTCTTAGTAGAGTTGGGTTTGGGTAAGAGAAGACTTAAGTAGTGATATCTGCAAATAAAACAGATTTAAGGAGTTTAGATGCGTTTGGGAGGTCATTGATGTAAATGAGAAAGAGAAGTGGGCTAAGGACGCTACCCTGTAGGTCTCCAACAAGAACAGGTTAACGCCATTTGTGTGTACGTATTGGTTTTTATTGCTAAGATAAGATTTTAAGTAATCGAGAGAATGTCCTCTGACCCCGTAATGTTAAAGTTTTAGGTGTAATAGGTCATGGTCCACTGTATCAAATGCTTTGCGTAGGTCTATGAAAAGACACTAAAGATAAGTGAATTAATTTGGAGTATTAATGCATACTTTTTAAAATGTACTGTTGTTCATTGTTACCGGTTTTTTTTTGTACAATTAAGAACTACTTAATATTTAACTACTTAATAATTAGTTTGCCCGAAATGCACCGCATGATAGTGGCTTTCTTTTGTGCCTAACAATACATATTTTACTACATGTGAGCTACATTACCTGTATACTGCAGAAAATGAATCAATTAGTATTTGTATTTGTTGTATTTGTCGGCAGACCAGCATAAAGGCGTTTACCACTATTGATTACAATAAACGTTCTCTCTGGTCCACCAACACCAGAGAAACTGTGTATATTACTGGGGGTAACCGTGAAAAGCACTTCTTTATAATAAGAATAAGAATAATAATCTTCATTTCTACAAGTACATGTACAACTTATACAGACCATAGCTAACATCAGTGACATACTATAAAGAAAGCCCCTGGTTATGCAGAGCATTTCGGGCAAATTAGATTAATTTTGTCCCCCAGGATGCTACCCACACCAGTCAGCTAACACCCAGGTACCTATTTACTGCTAGGTGAACAGGGACATCAGGTGTCTTAATGAAACACGCTCAGTGTGTAAACCTACTCTCAAATTTTTAAAAATATGTATATTTGCTCCCAAGTAATGTGCTTGGCCGCGCTTTCCTCGAATATTTCTCGATAATATATCTTTTACTTATTTACTGAGGTTTCGCTATTAATAAACGGATTAAAACGATTTTCACAATAAACACTATGATAATTATACTTATATATATATATATATACCTGTGCCTAAATAAACTTACTAACATTTAATGTTTTACAAGAATATAATTTACCAAATTTAGGGGTTGAAAAAAAGTATATTCCAGTATTTGCACCCATAGAAAGGGAGGCACTCAGGTTCGGTCCAAGAAGGGAGAGGGCAATTTCATTTCCTTGGAAGGAGATCACCCAATAAAGTCAAATAATATGGCTTATTTCCACTGGCCTCCTGTCTTTTAAGTCCTTTTATTTATATTTTAATAATAATAATGTTTCAAATTACTGTGCATACACAGTAATTTGAAAGCCCGTGTTCCGTAGCTCGATTGGTAGCGCACTCACCACATACTGGGATCCGTGGTTCAATCCTCGGTACGGGTGGAAACATTAAGACGTGTTTCCCTAAGACAGCTGCTGTCCCCGTTCACCTAGCGGTAAAATAGGTACCTGGTTAGCCGACAGGTCTGGGTCGCATCCTGGGGATAAAATTGACCTAATTTTTCCAGAAATGCTCTGAATAACAAGCGGCTTTCTATATAGTAGTATGTCATTGATGTCAGCTAGGCTTGTATACCTTGTACATGGACTTGTAGAAATAAGGATTATACTATTATTATTATTCAAAATTTGTTATAGTGTGTTTTCTCATAGGTCAGGACAACCTTTACTGAGCAAGCTCAGATGTACCTTTATTGTGTTCAGGTTCTTTATTAGGGAATGTTCAAATAAGATCCGAGAGAAATTATTATAAATTTTATTTAGAAAAAAATATAATACAGGGGGAAAATATGAAGGCGGACCTATACTCAGTGTTTTGAGTCTAAATGAGGCTTTATTCATTACGCGGTGCACTGCTCTGTCTCAGGTGTATCCTAGTCATCGTCTATGATGCCTAAGTTGTCAATCTCGTCTATCTTCATACCCTCTCCCAGGGAGGTAGTCGACGATTTAGCGAGGGGGTCGTCAGCCACATAGTCGTCCAGGTGCTGGTTCAGTTCCTCCAGTCGCTGGTTCTGCTTACACTGGTACTCCTGGTCCATCATCACCATTGGTGCCTCGGTACTGTAAACACAAAGAGGCGTTAATAAGTAAGTTTAGGTACAAGTAAACATAATTAGTTACACAAATTATCATACATATTAACATGTGTAAGTTACCTAGGATAACCCAAAAAACGTCAAAGTGACTTATTTCCATTGTGTTCACCGTCACTACAACCCAAGCTCAGGCAAGCTAACATTTTTCAACAACTGTACAGAGAAAATGCTGTCACCACGACCTTTACGCTACGTTAGCTTAGATTAAAATTCCTCAGGATACAGAAAAATATTGTCACTACAACCATTACACTAGGTTAGGTTACATTCTTCAGGAACCAGAACGAAAGAGGCTTCGTGAAAAGATAACTCTCAAACTACCGTCCACACGGTATGACCGAGGTTTTCCGCTGGTTTACCTGTCCACCCCTTTTAAAAATTAAACATAATGATAATAATAATTTTATTTCAGCATGATACAATGTTTGTACATGGATGAGTGTATGACCCTTGTGGGTTTAGCGCTTAGTTTTGATTATAATAATGTACAGAGATCACACAGCGCCTGGGGGAATGGAAGGCAATCATGTTCGATCCAAGAAAAGAGAGGACCGATCCCACTCCTTGGAAAAAGAGCCCTCTCACCGATATTTTGGAACCCTGAGGTACCGTGGCTGCAACAATTCGCAATTAACCATCACTCAGATGTGGGCACTTATGACGACGTTTCGATCCGTGATGGACTCGACACAGGGCCAAGATGGAGCGAAACGTCGTCTGAAGTAGCTTTCCTAAGTGATGCTTATACATAGATCTTCCCTGAGGGAAGATACTGTTGTTGTTACCTAAAACTAGGTTGTAGATGGCACGGTGATGTAGACAAACTGTGGAAAAGGACACTGTGTACAGTTCAGGACATTTATTAAATGAAACTTTTCCCCACGAGTGATTTCCTCAGTCCTGAAGAAGCCAGTCGTAGGGAAACGTTACCTTGAATGTCCTGAAGTGTACACAAATGTCTTTTTCCACACTTACCTAATGCCAGTAGCGTTCCAGACGCTGAGAATACCATTGTTGTCGCCGGTGACGAGCCTGGTGTAGACCTGGTCCTCCTGCTGGTTCACACACACTGCTACACATGTTACTGCACTCTTGTGCCCTAGGAACTTGCGCTTTAGAGAGCCGCTCTTGGCGTCGAAAGCACGGACAATGCCATCGTTGCAGACTGTGTACACTGTAAGGGTAAGTCATAGGCGTGGTGGTTGTTGTGTGTGTCAAATCAAAACCCTCTCGTCTCCTTTCATTTCGATCTAATACACTCATGCATACTGGTTAGATTAGATTTTAGATTTTGCCACCGAAGTGGCTAGTTTATTGTGCACCCTATATCCATCCTGTGGACGGTAGCGCAGAGCATATGGATACACAAAAGGCCTAGGCACTAGGCCCCAAAAGGGTTAACAATTGTACATTTGATTTATATCTACATTTCACTTATCTGTTACAAGCAAATTTAGGAAATTTGCTTAGTATAACTGGTATCCTATTTTCATTCATAAGATATCTTGACATGTCACATAGGTTATTATACTGTATATCTCTATATTCCTCAATAAGTGGACAATTAAGCACATAAGTGTTCAAGACAGTGACCATATACCTGATCACAAAATGGTTAGCATCTCATGTTTCATACTTTCTCAATGACGAAACCAGTCCATCAGTCTCTCTTCTCCTCCCTGAGTTATATACTATTCCATCCTCCCATATTGTCTTCTATTTTTCACTTATTCTCTGCACGAGATTACAATTTTATTGATATTAAGCACAACATCTTCATTGCCTCCAGCCGCCGCCGCCGCCTCCTCGCTTCAACGTTCAGAACCCGTACCTCACTCATACAAATGTGTTAGCATTATAATACACTTGTAAATCTCACTTCTGAAACCCGTTAATAAACTTATTTTATTAGCCGGACTCCTCATCACTCCAACAGTTACCTGCTCAATCTTATCTCTTGTTATTCAGATCATCTTTCACAGACACGTCTTCCGATACATCCACACTTCCACCACATTCCTTCCCTCAAATGTGACAACCAAGTTTTCAATGTCTAGACTTCTTGCTTTCAATACCTTGCTCTTTTCTATGTTCACGTTTAACTTCCCTTCTTTTTTTCACTCGTCCTCTCAAACTCTTCCATCAACTGCTGCAGTTTCTCTTAAGAATCTACGACAAGCACTGTGCCATTAACAAATATAAAAAATGACTGCCTATACCTTTATCAAATTTATTATATATAAAGTCTGCATGTCTCAACAAAAAACTAACATTCACGTCTTTTAGGACATCGCTAAACAAATTAAACACATCCCTCTGTAAGATCTTACACATCCCTCTGTAAGATCTTACACATCCCTCTGTAAGATCTTACACATCCCTCTGTAAGATTTCAATTTTTACGGGAAAATACTCTTATTTTCTCTTTTTCTGTAAATACTCTATCCTAAGTCTCCCTTTTCTCATAAAAACTCTTACAGTATTTAACAAACTATCACTTATTCTATATATTATTAACAGTAAAGCAAGATAAAAGGTTTGAATAAGGCCTCCTGGATATGGAGGAATTTTTATTTTGCCATAATGTAATGACTTGTAACGAGATTTGTTGGAAACTGTAAAGGCCTAAAATATGTAAAGCCTATGTTGGGTTAAGAATGTAATGACATTATTTATACATTATGTATAGGATTGTAATTTAGGAAGAATCCAGTACTGTGTAGTAAAGGCCTACGAGTAACATACCTTGTGTGTTAAAACACATTCCATCTAAGGTAGTATGAACATATGAAATACAGATATCATTTTTATGGCAGTATTGAAGCAAAAGTAGGTTAATGTTTATTGTATACCTGTGTGAAGAATCCTGGAACACTGATCTATGTAGCATTAAGTAAGAGCACAGGGTGGGAGAGGGTAGGGAGTGAACTTACCACTAAGTTAGATTGTAAACAAGAAGCCTAACCACAGGTTACAGCACTAGTTAAGCACTGGCAGTAAAGTTGGGGTAGCTCAAGTAATACTGTGTAATGTTTCCAGGCACAAGTCAGTATGATGAGGATGTATAATTTTAGACATGTCTGGCCTATGTGTAGGGAATGTGTAATCAGGACAATAAGTAATGGGATGCGACGATGTATTAATGGTATGTATTCCCCGGTTGGGGGAATCATTAGGTTAATTTTTTATGTAATTCTTTATTTTGTTGAATAAAGGTGGGGTATTGTACCCTGGTGGGTTTTGAGAGTGGGTCATGACACAGGAGGTAGGTCAACTACCTTGATGAGCTTGATAGTGTAGCTACAATGGTGTGTGCCGTTATGGGAGTTCTAAGAAGTTCTGTGAATACTTTGGCTTAATATTTGTTTGTATATATATATTATGTAGACCTTTCGGTATGAAAGGGTACTCCTTATGTCTTGTAACATGGGTAGGGGAATTAGACACACAGTTATCAAAAGCATCATTTTGAGAAGGAAGAATTACGAAGCATGAATATGTTTTTGTGGAATAATCAGGGGGGTATAGAATGACACTGGCGTGTCGTTGATGTACAGATACATCAGAACCTTTTGTAAAGCTAGGCATTAGGTCTGTCTAAGTTTGTTTTTATTTTGTAATGCAGCATTGTGTATTGTAATATATTAGGAAGGCTTGTTCCTTTGTTGGTGATCGTGGAATTGATTTCTTTGGGATGATATGTTAACTATATTTAAGTTTATTACAAAGTTTATTGTGTTTGTCATCATTATACGAAGTAGCATGTCTTATGAACAGTTTCTATTCATATTTGCCATAACATTTCTATTGTACATGGGAGTTAAGTTTTAGACATAAAGAATTAACAGTATCCCCCGTTAACCACCCTACCATACACTTCTCGTATACATGACTTCAACAAACACCTCCTCATATTTGCCTGAGTGTTACTCATAAACTCTAATGCAAGATTTTGATCCACAGTAAGCGTAGGAAGTCTGTATATATGTCGAGAGTTTAATATATACACTATACAGGGGGTGCAGGCACCACCAGGGGTGCGAGATGGCATTTCAGCATAATTCCGCTTATTTTACCAAAAACTTTTCTAATCGCTCAATTTATATATTTACATTTATGCACTGAATTAAAAGCTCGCATTTTTAGTTCAATTTGTTCACCAGCAGTACTGTATTTGGTTCAATTTGTGATTCAAAATTTTGAAATTTGACTTCTTCATGTTCAAATGTGATATTACTTTTGTAAGTGGTTCAAAATTAATTAAACATTTCCTAGGTTGCGAGGCATAGAACAGGTTGGGAACCCCTGATGTAGTTGATAAGCTTTAAGGCCCATTAACTAACCAATCATTTGATCAACACATCCATATTCCTTCCTAAATCCTCATTGTTCATCTGCAATCATTCTGTCTTTTTCCCAGTTCTTTCGATATTACTTCTAGTGTGCACTTTACTCAGTAGACAACAGACGTATTCACTGATAATTCTTAGTATCTTTCTTATCCTCTCCTCACCTGATACAAAAGAATTATGTTTTCACTCTGCCAATCCTTTGGTACCTTCCTTTTTCCATACATGGATTAAATGTCAGAGAATAAGTTAAGAGATGGGAGAGATACTCACGGACTCCGTTATGAAACCTGGCAGCGGTAACACTGTCCGTGTGGTCCTTGTACGTGCGTGTGTTCTCCAGGCCGTCCCTAGCCCAGCACTTTGCATAGTAGTCAGTGCCAGTAGTGTACATGAGGCGGTTGACTACACGTAGATACAGGATGGCACCATCATGGGCATCTTCCACTACCTGGGGTGTACAGGAAGGTTATTGCTTACATCGAGGCTGTGATGGGTGTAGATCTCAGGTGTTGGTGTGATATGAACAAAGTACACCAAGAGGCATGACATATTAATAGTTTACAAAACTGACAAGTAGATGAATACGACACATGTACAACACTTGGGTATCTTTATTGTGGAGAATGTTACAGTAGTATTCTCTGTATTGAACTGATAAAACCACTGATTGGCGACACGTCTCCACAATGAAGATACGCCAAGTGTTGCACATGTCTTAAACACCGAGAGGTGTATATCCCTCAATATTAGTTCAGCTGTCGTTCTCAATAAGGAAGAAAAAATGCTATTTTATTAATATCTTTATTATGCAGCCCATACCCATCCTGTGGGCGGTAGTCACCTCACACCCATCGTGTGGGCGGTAGTCAAAAGATTACAGAGGTACATAACGGGTCCAGGGATTGGACCCCAAAGTTATGATAGCTGAACAAGTTACAAAGATAATGAACTCCAGGTAGATCTGGTCACAATCATGGCAAGTTACAAAGGTTTGCTGAATAAGCAGAGTGAAAATTTATTATTGCCGTAACTCAGTGAAAATCCATCTCAACATAGGGGAAAATAAATATACGTATTTTATGAATAAAAAGAAAAAGGGCGCCCTCTAATTACGAAAAAGGAAGGGCACCCTATAATATGTGGCATTTTACTAAGGAGAGGAGTTGGAAATGAATGGCTGTCCACTGCAGCTGGTATTCCTGGCTGGACAAACACTGTAAGGACATTACAGTACCATGGATCGAGAAATATCTGACCAATAGAAAGCAGAAACTTTGTATAAATTGGGCGACCACTCACAGTTTTAGACCCGTTGTTGTAAATAATCTACGTTAATAACCTGAACGAGGAATAACAAAGACATGAGTCCCATCAAAGGAGGCTCCTTGATGCTGGTGAGGGGCTCTTGATCTAGAGAATTGAATCTGTGCTCCAGTTCCATGAATTGAGCCTGAATGCCTTCCATCTCCTCCCTCCACACTGGCGCTGTATAATCCCTACGGGGTTAGCGCTCCCTCATGATAATAATAATAATAATAATAATAATAATAATAATAATAATAATAATAACAAAGACATGAGTAAATTTGCTGATGATACTAAAATAGGTCAAATAATAAATTCTGAGGAGGATACCATTGAACTTCAGGCAGATTTGGACAAACTAATGTAATGGTCTGAAAAATGGCAGAGGCATTTCACTGTGGACAAGTGTAAAAATCTAAGCCTTGGGAATGAAGGTTAGGTTAAGTAAGGTTCGTCAGGAAACAGGACAAGTGTTTCCTGACGCGGGTCTTAGTCAGATGATGACCCGCTGTTGAAGCTTTTGGCCATCTGACCGAGGCCTTCCGCTGGCTCACCGGTTCACCCCTTTAAAAATTATGGTCATAGTTTTAAACATTTGTAGTTGAGAATGAAAAAGAATGAAAATAACCTTCATATTTATAAACTAAATAGATGAATGAGACACGTATGCAACACTTGTGTATCTTCACCGTGGAAACGTTTCGCCAGTCAGTGGCTTCATCAGTCCAGTAGAGAAGAATGATGGAAGATCAGGAGTTTGAGGTAATCAGTCCCTCAGCCTGGAAATGTTTTCAGTCCATCAGTCTTGAAAACGTAAAGCATATGCACGGAAGAGGAGCTTCAGTGCTGCAGACAGGTGAGGTGAAGCAGTTGGAGGTAACGTCACGGGTGGACAAAGTAAACTAGTGGTAGTAGCCCATGTTTATAGTCTAGGCAAGCACTGAAGAATTCCCTGAATCAAGATCCGAAGATGTTGCTTTGTCTGACAGGTATCATATAAATAGCTTTGTCCCCAGCATATAAGCCCATCCTCCGCGCATATGCTGTACTTTTTCAGGACTGATAGACTGAACACATCATATCCAGGTTGAGGGACTGATTACCTCAAACTCCTTCTCATCTTTCACCACTCTCTGTACTGGACTGGTCAACCACTGACTGGCGAAATATTTTCACAGTAAAGATACCCAAATGTTGCAGCAGCGTCTCATTCATCAACCAATAGACCTGTACCAGTGTTCATCCATTATATATATCAATAAGTGTGCAAAACAACCACGGGGGGGAGTAGAATGATAGCTCTAGGCCTTTCGTGTTCCAATCAACACATCATCAGGAGCTTGCAAAATTGTAGAAAAGACGTCTTCAATGGAGTGAAGACGTCCTTTGGGAACGTACTTGCTTTGACATCCTCCTCTTTTCTGCAATTTCGCAAGCTCCTGGTGATGTGTTGATTGCAACACGAAAGGTCTAGAGCTATCATTCTACTGCCCCCGTGGTTGTTTTGCATCCTGTATCGCTTGGTTTGTGATATTTGCATCAATAAATGTATAATGACATGAACAATTTTACTGGGTGTTGAGGTGTGTGATGTGAATGATGTGTGTATCGAGGTGCTTGGGGAAGCAAGTTTAGATGATGTGATGAATGGGGAAGAGTGGTGCAGTAAGGTGTTGTTGCGAGGGAAAGCAACGTTAAGTCCAGAGAGGAGAGGAAGAAGCAGTGGAGGCTGGTAGAGCACTTAACCTACCTTGATCTTGGTTCCCCTGGTGATATCCCAGGCTATGATGCTCTGATCTTGGCTGCCTGTGTACAGGATGTGTCCACTGGGATCCGTGTCCATGCAAGTGATGGGCATCTTGTGGCCCTTAAATGTCTGCCTCAACACAATATTTATAAATGTATCCCGAAAATATATTGCAATAAGTTATTAGACGTGAAATACAAATAACACTAATTAGTGAGGTTTGCTTGAATTACTAGATTAAAGTTCTTCTTAAGGATCTTTTTTAAGCTTTTGTCTCAGAGAGCAATATTAACTACTGGGCAGCACCACTCATGATAAATATCAACTCGACTAGTTGATACACCAATGGCTGTATCAACTTCAATATTGACTGTTTCAGAATACAGGTGTAACTACTTGTATATTAGAAATTAAAATATAGAGCTGGGCAGTACTGTATATTTTGAATTTACACTTCAACAGTGTGAGTAAGAAATATAAGGTACTCGTCAAATCTTATATTTTATTATCCTCAGTGGGTTCATTTGTGCCAGTGTTTATTACGTTTTTGTTTGGGAAACTATGAGGATAAGTATGTGTGTGTATACCTATATACTGTATATGTATGTGTATAATGGTATACGTTTACGCTTGGTTGACCGACCTTGAGGCACTGAGCGGTGTCGAAGGACCAGACGCGGGCGGTGTTGTCAAAGCTGGCGGTGATGAGGATGTCTGAAGGGTTGATGTTGAAGCCGTTATCGTCGGGGACACCAGTGTCCTGCCCCGGCACGAAGATCACGGCCGAGACCACCCCTGTGTGTCCCTGGGGAAAGGGATATTTTCTTAATATTGTAAAGTACAAAGTTACTTTTAACCCAATATTTTGATACTTCCAGCAGGTGCTATAGTTTACTTACACAGGTCTGGGGCGTTTTCTTACATCGATGTAACATTCTGGCAGGAGTAAAGTGAATTTTTTAAACAGGATATAACATTCCAGCAGTTACTGGAGTTTTGTCACACAATATATGATATTCCAGCACACTGGAGAGTTTTCTTACACAGGCTATAACATTCCAGCACGTCTGGGGGTGTTTTCTTTCCCAAGATATGTCACTCCTGCAGTACTGGAGCTTTCTTACTGAATTGCTTACACAATATATATATGACATTCCAGCAAGACAGCAGTGTTCTCACATTGTTCTCCTAGATGTGACCCACAACAGTAGGCAAACACACAGGTACCAGTTTTTACTGCTAGGTGGGCAGGGGCAGCAGGGGTATAAGGAAACTTGGCCATATGTTTTCCACTCCAGGTAATCGAACCGTCGAAATGCAGGGAAAGGGAGAGAAGGGAGTATTCTACTCCTGTAGACATCATTACGTATTATTATTTTCCAAGAACAGAACTAAATCTGCATGGGCCATAAGTGCTTGGGAATGTAATCAGATTTGATCCAAGGAACGAGGGTTAGCTCCAGTTTCCTGAATCAAAAGCCCTTTACCAACATCAAAGCAACCCCACCCCCTCTTGAAGGAATCTTGAGGACAGAGCTGCATGGCAGAGTGCACAGCAGAGGCAGAGAGTGCATGGCAGAGTGCACAGCAGAGTGCATGACAGAGAGTGCATGGCAGAGAGCTGCATGGGAGAAGTACCTCGAAGACTCTGATGCAGGCTTGTGAGGGTTCGTGGACGTCATGGGTGTGGAAGAGCCAGGCTCGTGCCGTCTTGTCGTGGGAGGTGCTGAAGAGAAATTCCCCGGAGCAGATGACACGGTTGACACGACCTGTGTGACCTGCAACCATACTAGCTGTTAGTAACCACCATTCCGATGGTGCTCGAGTCATGTTGGTGAACATGAACGTAATTTGAATAAAAAGAGTCGCGAAGGAACGAAATTTTGCATTTATCGGCAAAATCAAAGGTCTTGTTATCCCCATTTTCGTACATGTATTAGATGTAAATAAAGATGCTCAACGAAAAAACTTATAAGTAATGTTGTAGATGGAAAGATGCTGGAGATAATAACACTGAGTGATACAAGATGAGAGAGGTGGAAGAGTTGGAGTAGGAATGAGTTAGAAGAATGAAGTGGAATGTATACGGGAGATTGAGAGTTAAATGAGGAATGAAGATACTGATGAATTAACAATCGTGGTAACAAAAGATGGAGTATAAATACTTAATTTCGAGAATTGCCTGGTTTAGAATAAAATTGGACTGTGAGAAGTGGGTAATAGTGTTAATGCATCTAACAGAGAGAACAGCGTATGGAAAAGAGAAAATTATGAGACGTGTTAGATAAACGTGGATATAATAGAAGAATGTATCAGAGTAGAGTGGTATCTACAATTTTGTATGTGTGTGAAGCGTTGTCTTTGAATGTTGCAGCGAGGATGTGGCTGAAGACAGTAGTAATGTGTCTGAAATAACGTGTGGTGTAAATACTAAACAGAAAATGGGAGAAAATATGTTGGTATGTAGTATGAAAGGTATAATTCAAACAACAGAAGAGTGATCGTTTAGTAATGTAGGGTTAGTGGAACAAGGTGGATTGAAGAGAGTTTATAACTCTGTAGAGGATGGAAGTTAATGTAGAGGACGTTCGAGGAAGGGTTGGTAGAAAAGAGGGAATGCTGTCTTAAGAGGTAGTGGTTTGAGCGTCCAGCAGACACTAGTGAGCGAACTTCATCGGAGTGAGGGAAGGTGAAGAAATTTGGGGGAAAATTTTGTCTCCCAAGTGTGAGCAATACATACATGCATTCAGGAAAACCGGTCAGATGGACTTGGGTTTGGAGGTGTGGGGGGGACTGCGATGGCAACAACAGTAAGAGAGAGTGAGAGAGATAACTGAACGAACCTGTGTATGTGTATTCACACGCAGCAGTGGCCATGTCCCACTTCTTGATGGTGGTGTCTTTAGAGCCGGTGATGACGTAGGTGTCATACACAGTGGCACACTGGATGAAGCCTGTGTGGCCGCTAAGGAAGGAAAGGCACACCAGTTTTATTTTGATGGCGTAAGTAGCAGTTATCTAGGGATCATGGATGACAGAGACTCTAAATGACAGGAGACCCTATTCTAGAATTGTTAATGTGAAATAAAGCTATAGCGTAAGATATCTAATACGCGTCTTGAGGGACAATATAATTTATTTTTTGGTTAATTGTGTTAGGTTGGACTGAGAGATGAAAACCTTATGATTGCAACAGAAGTGAACGATATTGGAGTTGGAGGAAGGAAGTGCTAAACTACCCAAACTCCTTTATTTGCCGACACCTGGAAGAGAATCTTTTGTACACAATGTTGTAGTTGGTCCTGCTGACGGTGCTCCTGACGCTGTTGTTATGTAAAGTGGATCAAATGAAGATAATGTGAGCATGGAAGCAAAGCAGTCAGTTTTATGTGGAATAATGTAGAAATGAGGAAGTTTTGGGCAAAAAACTTGAATAACTACGAAAACAAGAATTAGTGACATATCAGTGAGGGACATGACTGTACTCTTGGCATTTTTATTTGCAAGTGAAACAGTACTGACAAGACTTGAGAGTACAAACCAGTGTTACTCGGCAGTCACTGGGCTAAGTCTACCATTTTGAATGGAAACTAATGAAAAAGTAGCAGACAAATAATGTCAAAGCTATGTTATAGCAGTGATAAATGTAGCCAAGTATGTATACAGAAGGCAGCATTGGCATTGTTTCTCAGTCAAAATGATTACGTAACACATTAATGGCTAGAGTGTAGAAGCTCTTTTACTTCTGTGATTGGAGACTCACTTCAGAACCCCGAGGTTCTCGATGGGTTCACTCTTGGTGCTCCACATATGGACGGTGCGGTCGTCAGAGCCGCTCACCAGCAGGGAGCTGTCCTCTGAGAGCGCCATACAGTTGATGCCACCCTGGTGCTCTGTTATGGTCACCAGGGGTGAAGCCTCCAGGCCCTCCTTGGTCAGCCCGCTACCCATCGTGTATCTCACCCTGGGGTAGAAGATTGAAAAAAAAGGAGGACGGTAAGTACAGGTTTCCTGGAATGGGTCTGAAAACTTCGAAGGAGGTAGAGGAGGGCGATGGAAATAAGTCACTTTGTCTGACCTTTTTGGATTATCCTAGGTAATTTACACTTACACTATCCTAGGTAATTTACACTTACACTATCCTGGGTAATTTACACTAAGCTTCAGGGTCATTATAGAGCCCTCTTCAAGCGAGGGCTCTATAATGACCCTGAATGCTCTAAGATAGTTATGAAGGTGTCATACAGAGCTCTTAAACGACTTATTCTCCCGGTATATTTATATATTTTGTATCGTTTTACTGGGATATTCACTTGAGAAGTGATCCCAGACGCCTGTGACCACAGGCAAGGGTTTAACCACTGAACCAGGCCATTTAGCCAGTACATTCGATTTCGTCTCTTGACGGAGTTCATTACTTCGAAACAACAATGTATATTTTCCCGGTAGTAGTTCATGTGACTCATCTGAGACGCTCCTTACTGTTCGCCTTACTTGGTCCTTCACACCATATGGTAACTCTTAATCAAAGTATATAATTTCGTGAACATGAAACTATTGAGAGTGTATTGCTTCCACCTGCTGTTCATGTGTGGGGTCTATGGGGGGGGTGTATGCGGATATTCAAGCTCATGCTGGATCAGTAGGTGTTGCTCCTGGAGGGAATAGTTCCAAATTGGAACAAGTCCCTCAAGTATTTTCCATTATCATGCCATGAATCAAGAAAGATGTCACTAAGTTATATGATAGATCAGGTGCAGAGGTCAGGTCGACTGTTAAGGGGAGACACTCAAGGTCAGGAGTAACGGCTTGACAAAGCTCCTGGAGAGCGAAACGTTGCCACAATAAAATGTCATATTAGTTGCACTTGTGTCCTTTTGCCTAACATATTGTCGGTAATACTACCAACATTATTACAGAAATCATCCTGCTGGCGCACTGCCTCCTGGAGCAGTACCTCATTGGCGTCGCCTTAATTCTCCACTTCGCCTGGAGGATCTGCATGTGGATCCCACCCAGCACAGACGAGGTTCGTGGATCTTCATCCACGTCGGGAAAACGAAAGATTTACATAATATCAGGGGTTCTCGTGCCAGTCTGGACGGTCACCTCATTCAGAATTACCAAAATTAAAAATTTCACATGCATCAGACACTCACTTCGGTACAGAGGCCACCGGCCTAGGGTGAGCAGTGACCTTGTAGTGACTCTGTGAGCAGTGACCTAATGATGACTGAGCAGTGACCTCAGCACGAAGATCCGACGCCGCGACCATCTGAACAAAGACTGACTCCGCCACCCGGTTATATAACATTCAGAGGACCAAGAGTCAGAGGTCAGGTCGGTTCTGCACTCGGAAGGTGAGTCAAGTTCCCATAAGTGGTGGGGCACGGAGTACGAGTCATGTCCTGACTCACGGGACCTGGTGTGTGAATCTTGTTCCCCAGGACAATAAGCCACTCAGTGTAAGTTATTTGTATTAAGCCAGTGTTAATAAACCAGGTAGGCAGTGTAAGTTATTTGTATTAAGCCAGGGTTAATAAGCCAGGTAGGCTTATTTGGTGTGTGTGTGTATTGCGCCCCCTGAATGGGGCCCAATGTATATTTCATGTATATTATCTTTCATATAATTTTATATTGGTGATATTTTCAATATTAGCTAAATTGAAAATATTTTGCTTTATATTATTTGACTTAGCTGTATTATTAGGAAGGATGTATCATTTACACTTTGTGCTCATTGTTCGAGTGTTGAGTGGCTGTCCGCACTGGCAAACTACCTTGTTAAGTATCACCTCGCTTGTTAGTGTCAGGCAGTACCTCACACCGTCCTAGAGTGGCCGGGAGAGTCAGGTGATCCCACCTGAGATGGGAGACTGTCTTGCCTTCATATCTCTCTCCTCTGCTGGTCACCGCTGGACCAACATCTCTCTCCATCTCTCCAGAGATCTCTCTTGTCTCTGGTTGTTTGTTGGTTATTTAGACTCTTGTTTTGGTAGAGTATGGTTTCAGGGTGAGACGAAACATTCTTCTCTTAACTCTGTGTAACTCTGTCCACAGAGCTTAATTCAGACTTAGTGATTTTTGACGTTTTACTGAGCTTGTGTCGTACTGACATTCTAAGATAACCCAGGTCAAAAGCTTCAGCTTTTGACCTGGGTTGATTGGCATCTGTGCACTGTCGTCGTCGGGGATTTGGTCATGCTGAACTTAGATTCAATATTAAGGGAGTTTTATGGAGGATCTGCTGATGGTCCCCAGTTAGGGTGGTTATTTTGTCTCCTTCTTCCTGACGCTGTGCTGCTGCTTGTTCCATTATTATTGTTCAGTGAATCGTTCGCCTTATTGTTCAAGCAAGCTGTTCTGATTGCCTGGTTGATCAAGAAGATAGATTATTTGAGGACGTTTAGTCAGTCACTGTTTAAGTCAAGTTTTATTGAGAATAACGAACCACTCTGAGCACATACATTCTCACACACATACTTGTATACACTAGTATTATTTTGATAATTGCTGACATGTACCAGACGGTACTTAAGAACCATAAAGATATAAAATGTGCCTTCACCACTCTATAATTTACTTTTGCAATACGAGAGAAGTGTAGGAACTTATATCCTAATTTATATCAAATTCATTTAGTACTTTGATATTGTCCACCTCGACAACTTGGTCAATAAACTTCTCAATTTTTATTTTGATTAGTTAGTATCCTATCAGTTACAATCCTAAAGCACTATCGTAATTGTAAAGAATAACTGGACCAGAATATTGACTACTTGTTACAAAAACCCAGAAACAGACTGAATGCTAGAAGGACACACCTTCTAGCATTCACTGGAGATCATTTATATATGTGTGTGTTGTGGTCCTATACACCAGACTCACACACGGGGATGTGTATGTCTTTCAGTGTATATACACTGAGAATATACGTTAATTCCTATTTTGGTTAGTATTCTTGACTGGCGTTAAAGGTGTGTCTCATCGCGCACTCAGCTCACACACTGAGTGTCCGTGGTTCGATCCCCGTTACGGGTGGAAACATTGGACGTGTTCCTTACACTTGCTGTCCCTGTTCACCTAGCAGTAAGTAGGTGCCTGGGTGTTAGCCGACTGGTGTGGGTCGCATCCTGGGATCTGAAATGAGCTGAGGTAGGATAAACAAAACAACATCTCTTAGTCCGTAAAAAATTGATTTGTGTAAAAAAAAAAAGATGAGGTGCATCCTTAATGACCTTCGTGTTGCTGGTAAGATTTAAACCCAATTAACCAAGCAACAAATATTAATAACCCTCGTGTAGTCGATAAGCTTTAACCAGCTAACAAGCAACCTCGATGACGCTCTACACGAGAGGATTTAAACCAGCCAAGAAGCAACTCTTAAAATCATTGTTGAACTGTTTCAGTCAACTAAGTGATGTATTTTTTTACCCTGAAAGATACTGGTAAACCCGTGAAATAGACCGTAAGAAGCAGTTTATAATGAATTATATCGGTAGATATTTTTCTCATAAGCCGCATGGAGAACTTGACTTAGTAATAATAATAATATCTTTATTTACTACAAATACAAGTACAAGGTATACAGGTCTAGCTGACATCAATGACATACTACTATATAGAAAGACCCTTGTTATGCAGAGCATTTCCCGCAAATTAGGTCAGATTTGTCCCAGGATGCCACCCACACCAGTCATTAACACCCAGGTACCTATTTTTCTGATTGGTGAAAATGGACAGCAGGTGCCTATGGAAACATGTCCTAATAATAATAATAATAATAATTAGTAATAATATACTTAGTTGAGTGATGTCAGTGAAGTTATCTAGAACGATGTATTATATTAGTGAGTTGTAAGACGTTACTAAAGGCACGTTAGTCTTGTAATGTTGTTTACAGATGCACTTTTTTTATGAGTCATTTATAGACGCACATCATTACAAACAGTGAATGACAACAGTGACTAATTTATCCAACACAATACACTGGTACAGTCCGGGACACTGGACCACATGTGCCTATGTATATGTATTACACAGCTACTAAATACACTGATACAGTCCGGGACACACTGGACCACATGTATTACACAACTACTAAATACACTCTCTTAATGAGGAGGGAAAGTTGAAGTTAATTCTTGAAGTAAATGTACAGATTTCTTACACTGTATATACTGAGAGGTGTATACATACTGAGACAGGTTACATACACCGATATATACACCGGGAGGTGTATGTCTCTCAGCGTATATATGCTGGGAGTTTACTTTAATCCCTGTTTAAGGAACTGAAGTATTCTTAGTGAAAAAGGTTACTTGCAGCCTTAATGACCCTCGTGTAGTCGATAGGCTTTAAACTCCATTAACTAACCAAGTAGGAAGTCAGAGTATTCGGCTAGCAACCGAGAGATTGCAGATTCGATTCCCGGATGAGTTGAGGCACTATGACAGCCTCCATCTGTCTGCTGACCAGGTTTACCTGACAGTCAATACGGAACACTGGAGTTGGTGCGCTCTCGTGGGTCGCATCCTAGGGATGTTAGTTCAACATGTTTATTACGTACCCCATATACCCATCCTGTGGGCGGTAGTCAAAGCATTACAGTGGTACATAATGGGTTCAGGGATTGTTCCGCAAAGCTTTGATAGCTGAACGACTCTCAGAGAAAACAAGCCATATTGCTCGGCTTTCTTGGGTTATCCTGGGTTAGTAAAACTAGGGATAGCTGCTTCAGCCGCTACAGGAGAGGTACAATGTCTATTACAGTAAACGAGAACTTGCGATACAAGATGCAAAACGACCACAGGGGGGGTTGAATGATAGCTTAAAGGCCTTTCGTGTTGCAATCAGCACATCAGGAGCCAGAGGAAGGCCTCAGTCAGATGACCAAGAGCTCCAGCTGCTTGTCATCATATGACTAAGAACTGTGTCAGGAAACTCTTGTCCTGTTTCCAGACGAACCTTGCCTAACTTAACCCTGTCGTACTCTCTCAGAACGTCTCACCAGTATAATAGATCCCCCCAACGTACTCTCTCAGAACGTCTCACCAGTATAATAGATCCCCCCAACGTACTCTCTCAGAACGTCTCACCAGTATAATAGATCCCCCCAACGTACTCTCTCAGAACGTCTCACCAGTATAATAGAGCTTCCCTACGTACTCTCTCAGAACGTCTCACCAGTATAATAGAGCCCCCCTACGTACTCTCTCAGAACGTCTCACCAGTATAATAGAGCCCCCCTACGTACTCTCTCAGAACGTCTCACCAGTATAATAGAGCCCCCCTACGTACTCTCTCAGAACGTCTCACCAGTATAATAGAGCTCCCTACGTATTCTCAACGTTTCACCAGCACTATAGATCTGAGAGGCCACTGTCGTTCTACCGTCTAATGAAACTGCCACTTAAATTCACTTTAATGGCAATTCTATACAATTACTGGGGTGCTCTGGCTCCATACCGACTCCACCAAACGGTTTGGACGATCCCGTACCCACGTCCGTTTTGGTGGGTTCGTTAAGATTGCTGCTAGATGCTGCTTATCGGGACGAAGAACAACGAAGAATGAGTGTGATTGGAGGTAGGTCAGGTGATGATAGGAAGGAATGAGAGCGAGGGAGGAAAGGGATGAGAAAAGTGGGTTCCTACACATTATTAACCGCATTGGTGACGCTAAATGTGTTGTGGCGTTGTCGTGTCAAGACGATCAATACCACAACCACGTGAGCTGCCTTACACGCACCTTCTGTTGTCCTCTTGTATCCTGTTGTCCTATATTGTCTCCTGTTCATACTTTATTTATGATAATATTACAAAGTGGAGTGTACATATGTTATTTATACATTTTATGAATTAGTTATTACAAGAAGGCCAATAATATGCCCAGGTATACCTAGGCATTTCAGGCAGTCTTTTGTTGTCCTCTCATCTCTCCTGTTGGTGTATATCTCCTGTTGTCCTTTGTCTCCTGTTGGTCTGTATTGTCTTTTGCTAACCCCTGTTATCTACAGCTGCCCTCTGTTGTCTTCTGTTATCATCACCTTCCCTCTGTTGTCTTCTGTTGTACCCTGGTATCCTCACCTGCCCTCTGTTGTCCCATACCCCTGTAACCGCTTGTACCCCTGTCACTTATTGTACCCTGTCAGATCATCTATCAGTGTGATGAACAATGAGACATACTTCATTAACAAATGTTTATAGTTCATAAATTTCTGTCATGGGTCATGAACAATGGTCATCATAGATCAAGAAAAGCTCTGTTCCACAAGGCACAGTACTCGCTCTCATTCTATTCCTCATCCTCATATCTGACATAGACAGAGATGTAAGCCATAGCTCCGTGTCTTCCCTTGCGGATGACACCCGGATTGCCATGACAGTGACCTCCATCGAAGACACCGCAAGACTCCAAGCGGACATCAACCAAATCTTCAAATGGGTCACTCAAAACAATATGAAGTTCAACGAGGAGAAATTTCAACTACTCAGATATGGAAAACTTAAGGAAATAAAAAAATGATCAAGGTATACGACAAATTCTAACCATACAATAGAGCGAAAAAGAAATGTGAAGGACTTGGGAGTGATAATGTCAGAAGATCTCGCATTTAAAGACCACAACAATGTATCTACCTCATCGGCTAGGAAAATGATAAGATGGATAATGAGAACCTTCAAAACTAGGGACGCCAAGTCCATGATGACACTCTTCAAATCACTTGTTCTCTCTAGGCTGGAATGTTGCTGTACACTAAAGGCCCCTTCAAGGCTGGAGATATTGCAGACCTGGAGAGCGTACAAAGAACTTTCACGGCACACATAAGTACGATAAGGCACCTAAATTACTGGGAACGATTGAAGGTCCTTGATCTGTATTCCCTGGAACTCAGGCGAGAGAGATACATGATAATATACACTTGGAAGGTCCTGGAGGGATTGGTACAAAACCTGCACAGGAAAATCACTCCCTATGAAAGTAGCGCTGTATAACCCTTGTGGTTTAGCGCTTCTTTTTTATTATAATAATAATCCCTATGAAAGCAAAAGACTTGGCAGGAGATGTAACATTCCCCCGATGAAAATCAGAGGCGCCACGAGTACACTGAGAGACAACACCATAAGTGTCCGGGGCCCAAGACTGTTCAACTGCCTCCCAGCATACATTAGGGGATTACCAATAGACCCCTGGCTGTCTTCAAGAAGGCACTGGACAGGCACCTAAAGTCAGTACCTGACCAATCGGGCTGTGGTTCGTACGTCAGTTTGCGTGCGGCCGACAGTAACAGCCTGGTTGATCAGACCCTGATCCAAAATGAGGCCTGGTCTCAAACCTAGCCGCGGGGGCGTTGACCCCCGAAACCCTCTCCAGGTAAACTGCAGGTAAGAACAACGGTCATGGGGTCATGAACAACGGTCATGGGTCATAACGGTCACAGGTCATGAACGGTCATCATAGATCATGAACAACGGTCATGGGTCATGAACGGTCATCATAGATCATGAACAACGGTCATGGGTCATGAACAACGGTCATGGGTCATGAACAACGGTCATGGGTCATGAACAACGGTCATGGGTCATGAACAACGGTCATGGGTCATGAACAACGGTCATGGGTCATGAACAACGGTCATGGGTCATGAACAACGGTCATGGGTCATGAACAACGGTCATGGGTCATGAACAACGGTCATGGGTCATGAACAACGGTCATGGGTCATGAACAACGGTCATGGGTCATGAACAAAGGTCGAGTGATGAATCGGTGTCACAATTGAGGTCACTCGGTAATCAATCTGTTGACACTACCATCAACAACAGTGCTGGTTACCCCAACAACGGCAATCTTCTATGACACTCTGTGGCACTCCCTACCCTTCTGTGACGCTCTGGCACTCCATACCCTTCTATGACACTGGCACTCCCTACCCTTCTATGACGCTCTGGCACTCCATACCCTTCTTTGATACTCTCTGGCACTCCCTACCCTTCTGTAACACTCTGGCACTCCTTACCCTTCTATGACGCTCTGACACTCCCTACCCTTATATGACACTCTCTGGCACTCCCTACCCTTCTATGACACTGGCACTCCTTACCCTTCTATGACGCTCTGGCACTCCTTACCCTTCTATGACGCTCTGGCACTCCATACCCTTCTATGACACTGGCACTTCATACCCTTCTATGAGACAATCTGGCACTCTCTACCCTTCTATGACGCTCTGGTACTCCTTACCCTTCTATGACACTCTGTCATTCCTTACCCTTCTATGACGCTCTGGCACTCCCTACCCTTCTGTAACACTCTCTGGCACTCCTTACCCTTCTATGACGCTCTGGCACCCCATACCCTTCTATGATACTCTCTGGCACTCCCTACCCTTCTATGACACACTTTGACACTCCCTACCCTTCTATGACACTCTGGCGCTCCCTACCCTTCTATGACACTCTCTGGCACTCTTACCTTTCTATGACGCTCTGGCACTCCATACCCTTCTATCAGACAATCTGGTACTCCCTACCCTTCTATGACGCTCTGGCATTCCCTACCTTTTTATGACACTCTGGCACTCCCTACCCTTCAGTGACTCTCTGGCACTCTCTACCGATCTATGACGCTCTCTGGCACTCTTTACCGATCTATGACGCTCTCTGGCACTCCCTACCCATCTATGATGCTCTCTGACACTCCCTACCATCTATGACGCTCTCTGGCACTCCCTACCCATCTATGACGCTCTCTGACACTTCCTACCCATCTATGACGCTCTCTGGCACTCTCTACCGATCTATAACGCTCTCTGGCACTCCTACCCATCTATGATGCTCTCTGACACTCCCTACCCATCTATGATGCTCTCTGACACTCCCTACCCATCTATGACGCTCTCTGGCACTCCCTACCCATCTATGTTGCTCTCTGACACTCCCTACCCATCTATGACGCTCTCTGGCACTCCCTACCCATCTATGTTGCTCTCTGACACTCCCTACCCATCTATGTTGCTCTCTGACACTCCCTACCATCTATGACACTCTCTGACACTTCCTACCCATCTATGGCGCTCTCTGACACTCCCTACCCATCTATGACGCTCTCTGACACTCCCTACCCATCTATGATGCTCTCTGACACTCCCTACCCATCTATGACGCTCTCTGACACTCTCTACCCATCTATGACTGACACTCCCTACCGTTCTGTGGCACTCTGGCACACTATCGTTCTGAGAGGAAAAATATTATTCTGTTGGTATTATTAACCAGGAGTCTAAGTAACCCAGGATAATCCACTAAATCCACTGTCGTCATCAGACTGTCTGGATTATTACCATTTTGAGTCCCTGACGCTAAGCCAGGCTAGGAAGTAAACACCGTGGTGTTAAACACCGTGCGTGTTAAAAACACCGTGATTGTTGAAAGTAAGGAATAAAAACACTCGTCATGACAATGAACTGCACTGAACAATGAACTGCACTGAACAATGAACTGCACTGAACAATGAACTGCACTGAACAATGAACTGCACTGAACAATGAACTGCACTGAACAATGAACTGCACTGAACAATGAACTGCACTGAACAATGAACTGCACTGAACAGTGAACTGCACTGAACAATGAACTGCACTGAACAATGAACTGCACTGAACAGTGAACTGCACTGAACAGTGAACTGCACTGAACAATGAACTGCACTGAACAGTGAACTGCACTGAACAGTGAACTGCACTGAACAATGAACTGCACTGAACAACGAACTACAATGAACTGCACTGAACAATGAACTGCACTGAACAATGAACTACACTGAACAGTGAACTGCACTGAACAGTGAACTACACTGAACAATGAACTGCAGTGAACTGCACTGAGCAGTGAACTGCACTGAGCAGTGAACTGCACTGAGCAGTGAACTGCACTGAACAATGAACTGCACTGAACAGTGAACTGCACTGAACAGTGAACTGCACTGAACAATGAACTGCACTGAACAATGAACTGCACTGAACAGTGAACTGCACTGAACAATGAACTGCACTGAACAATGAACTGCACTGAACTATGAACTACACTGAACAGTGAACTGCACTGAACAGGGAACTGCACTGAACAGTGAACTGCACTGAACAGTGAACTGCACTGAACAGTGAACTGCACTGAACAGTGAACTGCACTGAACAGTGAACTGCACTGAACTGCACTGAACAGTGAACTGCACTGAACAGTGAACTGCACTGAACAGTGAACTGCACTGAACAGTGAACTGCACTGAACAATGAACTGCACTGAACAGTGAACTACACTGAACAATGAACTGCACTGAACAATGAACTGCACTGAACAATGAACTGCTCTTTGTTCAGTGGCACCAAGGGCTTGCAACAAGTTGAACAAACCTGTGAAATCCCATACACAACGCTAGTCAAACGCTGAACAATTGAAATCACACACACACACCGTGTACGTCAGGCCCATACTAGAGTATGCAGCACCGGTTTGGAACCCACACCTGGTCAAGCACGTCAATAAATTAGAGAAAGTGCAAAGGTTTGCAACAAGACTAGTTCCAGAAAGGTTAAGGGAAATCGGCCTGACGACACTGGAGGACAGGAGGGTTAGGGGAGACATGATAACGACATACAAAATACTGCGAGGAATAGATAAGGTGGACAGAGAGGGGACAGAAACAAGGGGTCACAATTGGAAGCTAAAGACTCAGATGAGTCAAAGGGATGTTAGGTAGTATTTCTTAAGTCATAGAGTTGTCAGGAAATGGAATGGGCTGGCAAGTGATGTAGTGGAGGTCAGTGAAGAGGCGGGGCCAGGAGCTGAGTCTCTACCCCTGCAACCACAAATAGGTGTGTACAAATAGGTGAGTACACGCACAGGGCTGTTATTTTAAGTCCGCACACGCCTTAAGGGGCACGTTAGTTCCCCGTCTTCTAATAACATGTACATTTTTCCACTATAATTTCGTGCCTCTTAAATTCTGGCAATTTTAATTAGTGACTTATGGTACTGATTGCCATTCAGGAATTATGAAATGTCTCTTTTGATGAGCATGATGCCATGAACCCTGATGTGTCTGGTGAGGAGACTTGCTGAAGGAACATTTAACGAAGATAACACATCAACGAAACTTATAATGAAGATAACAAGCAACAAGAAATCACAGGAGTAACAAAGGACGAGTAACAGAACAAACATACCAACGTTCGTGATAGACAAGTAACAGAACACGCAACACAGTATCAGATAACACAACAATTACATATAACAACATGTTAATGTAATAAGTCCCAGGAGTCACACCACCAACACGTCAGAAACAGGTTAGATAAATGACCTGATACAAATACTGAGATTGTAACCCAGTAATGACCAGTGTAGTAATAGTAACTTAGTACTGGAGTTCCCTTATGATTGTACCTCCATACTTATACCCTGTAGATACATTATTTGCAAATACAAATCTTCCTTTCAAAATTACTGTGCAAATCTGAAGGCCCAGTGGATGCATGGCATTTCGGGCATATACTTAAAATCTATTTAGTTTTATATGTTTTAGATTTAAGGGTCTAATTCGCAGTTTTGATGGAAACTTAATGCAAGTTATGGGTTAATTCTTAAACTAACAGGGCGAGTGCATTTCTGGTGAATTAAATTACAATACGAAACAACATGAGGGAATCGTAACACGTAAGCTCTCATTCTTTTGCAATCGTGTTTTTGCAATTTCGTGAGTCGCGTAAACTCTGCTATAAAGCTGCCCTGTGCAATGCCACGACTGTCTTGCATATACAACTACAAAAGTACATCCAGTATTGAATACTATGTTGCGTACAGACTTTTTCACTTTCTCTTCAAATCTGCATACACTTTTTCAATCTCATTTATCAAAAAAGATCGCATTATATAGCTATATGAGAGAGAGAGAGAGAGAGAGAGAGAGAGAGAGAGAGAGAGAGAGAGAGAGAGAGAGAGAGAGAGAGAGAGAGAGAGAGAGAGAGAGAGTTGGCTGTATACATGAGTAATATTGTTTGCAATCGTGTCATTACGATCTATATTGGAGTGTCTTAGGCAAACTTTTGACTTGCTTAAAAAGAATGAATCAATAGCTAAATTCAGAATTTTGTGTTTACAGTCTTGTGTAAATTAAGGGGACTCACAGATATTAATAAGTGTATGTTGCTTTTGATATGCGCAAGTTAAAGTAGTTTTCATGTGGCTAGCTACTGGTGGGGTGTGTAAGGGAGATAAGATATTTTTTAACGGTGCTTATTAAGGCCAGTGGGGTTAGAGGAAGACTCTTGTTGATGTTTGACTGTCTCTCACAGGATGGTTACGGGTGCACGAAACTCAGGCGGTATACCGTACACAAAACTGTAACGTAAGATACTAAACACATATCTTATAAGATAGTGTTAGAAGTACGTGCGTTTACTATTTTGTAAGATAATAAACACATACCTGCAACACTATCTTGTAAGATAGCAAACACACGTACCTCTAACACTATCTTGGATGATAATAAACACGTACCTCTAACATTATCTTGGATGATAATAAACACGTACCTCTAACACTATCTTGGATGATAATAAACACGTACCTCTAACACTATCTTGGATGACAATAAACACACGTACCTCTAACACTATCTTGGATGATAATAAACACGTACCTCTAACACTATCTTGGATGACAATAAACACACGTACCTCTAACACTATCTTGTAAGATAGCAAACACACGTACCTCTAACACTATCTTGTAAGATAGCAAACACACGTACCTCTAACACTATCTTGGATGACAATAAACACACGTACCTCTAACACTATCTTGGATGATAATAAACACGTACCTCTAACACTATCTTGGATGATAATAAACACACGTACCTCTAACACTATCTTGGATGATAATAAACACGTACCTCTAACACTATCTTGGATGACAATAAACACACGTACCTCTAACACTATCTTGTAAGATAGCAAACACACGTACCTCTAACACTATCTTGTAAGATAGCAAACACACGTACCTCTAACACTATCTTGGATGACAATAAACACACGTACCTCTAACACTATCTTGTATGATAATAAACACGTACCTCTAACACTATCTTGGATGATAATAAACACACGTACCTCTAACACTATCTTGGATGACAATAAACACACGTACCTCTAACACTATCTTGGATGATAATAAACACACGTACCTCTAACACTATCTTGGATGATAATAAACACACGTACCTCTAACACTATCTTGGATGATAATAAACACACGTACCTCTAACACTATCTTGGATGATAATAAACACACGTACCTCTAACACTATCTTGTAATATGATAAACACACGTACCTTCTAACTCATGGCTGGAGATGGTACCCTTTTGGCACCATGAGGGAGAGTGGCACCCAAGGCTCCCTTGGGGGCCATATCGACCGTTGCACCACCCCACAACAACACAAGCCAACCAGTGCCTCGGATACGGCACTGTCTGCAGTCACACAACAACATCACTAGCCAATCACTGCCAGGCCTACCCTGGCAGTGCCAGTTCTATAACGGCAGTGCCAGTTTTGCCCTGGCAGTACCCAGGCCTACCCTGAAATTAAATAATTAAATTATTTCGGTCGTTGCGTGATCCGAGAAAGGTATCCCCGTATCCTATAAGCTGAGCCTCCTCTACCTCAGTGCATACAATATTCACAGTGAATGGTGACGAGTATAGGGATATGCTTGGTACTCCATACATAAGGGGGATTACCAATAGACCCCTGGCTGTCTTCAAGAAGGCACTGGACAAGCACCTAAAGTCAGTACCTGACCAGCCGGGCTCGTACGTCATTTTGCTTGCGGCCAGCAGTAACAACCTGGTTGATCAGACCCTGATCCACCACGAGGCCTGGTCTCAGACCGGGCCGAACTACAGCCCGGCTGGTCAGGTACTGACTTTAGGTGCCTGTCTAGTGCCTGCTTGAAGACAGCCAGGGGTCTATTGGTAATCCCCCTTATGTATGCTGGGAGGCAGTTGAACAGTCTTGGGCTCCTGACACTTATCGTGTTGTCTCTTATCGTGCTAGTGGCACCCCTGCTTTTTATTGGGGGGACGTTGAATCGTCTGCCGAGTCTTTTGCAGAACATTTCGGGCAAATTATGTAGTTTTGTCCCAGGATGCGACCCACACCAGTCGACTAACACCCAGGTACCCAGGGTGAACAGGGAAAGCAGGTGTCTTATGGGAACACGTCCTAATGTTTTTCCAGCCGTACCGGAGATTCGAACTCCGGACCTCAATGTGTGAGCTGAGTGCGCTACGGGACACCTCATATCTGACATAGACAGTGATGTAAAATACAACACCGTGTCTTCCTTTGCGGATGACACCCGAATTTGCATGACGGTGTCATCCATCGAAGACACTGCAAGACTCCATGTGGCCATCAACTAAATCTTCAAGGGCCGCGGAAAACGACATGAAGTACAATGAAGAGAAATTTCAGTTACTCTGATATGGAAAACTCGAGGAAATTAAAACCGTATCGGAGTATAAAACATTCAAACCGCACAATAGACCGAAAAACTAACGTGAAAGACCTGGGGTGATAATGTCAGATGATCTCACTTTCAAAGCTCGCAACAATGTTTCTATCACATCTGCTAAGAAAATGATGGGATGGTTATCTCTAGGCTGGAATATTGCTGTACACTACAGATCTAGAGAATATACAGAGAATTTTCACGGCATGCATAAATTCGATAAAGCACCTGAACTACTGGGATCAGTTGAAGTCCCTTGATTTGTATTCCCTGGAACGCAGGCGAGAAAGATAAATGATGTTGCAGGAGATGCAACATCCCCCAGTGAAAAGCAGGGGTGCCACGAATACGCTAAAATTCAACACAATAAGTGTCAGGGGCCCAAGACTGTTCTATTGCCTCCCAGCATACATAGAGGGGATTACCAATAGACCCCTGGCTGTCTTCAAGAAGGCGCTGGACAGGCACCTAAAGTCAGTACCTGACCAGCCGGGCTGCGGTTCGTACGTCGGTCTGCGTGCGGCCAACAGTAACAGCCTGGTTTATCAGACCCTGATCCACGAGGAGGCCTGGTCACAGACCGGGCCGCGGGGGCGTTGATCCCCGAAACCCTCTCCAGGTATACTCCAGACAGAATCAAGGAAGAATAACCCAGGTAAGCCAGTCATTGTGATTTATTTCCACTGGGGCCTATGGACCTCTTCCCTAGGCTTTCGATTGGGGTCTTTGGATCCTCTTTCCCAGGCTTTCGATTAGGGTATCGAGATTCTCTTTTCCCAGGATGTGATCCACGAGACTCTTAACACCCAGGTACCTTTCACTGCTGGATGAACAGGGGCACCAGGTGCTCACTGCTAGATGAACAGGGGCACCAGGTGCTCACTGCTAGATGAACAGGGGCACCAGGTGCTCACTGCTAGATGAACAGGGGCACCAGGTGCTCACTGCTAGATGAACAGGGGCACCAGGTGCTAGGACAGGGGCGTGACCCATAGGACTGAAGTTTCTCTTGAATTCTCTGTATAACCCGAGGTTTTCTACAAAGTATCCTATATCATTTATATTATGTAACTATAGAAATAAAGATTATTATTATCATATTACTTAACAATTCGCGTATTTGTATGATAATTAATCAAGGGGATAATTTAGAGCTCAACATTCATTGCCACAACAATTATGAAAGGAAAAATTAAAGTGAAAATTCAACATGTAATTCATGTTTTATCTCTGTACATGATAAGTCATCACTGCATGACAATTATTCACGATCAGCGGCAAGACTAACAAGTTACGATTTCCTTATTCATATACAATTACACCATCTTTGGATAATTACAGTTGGCATTCATAACTCAAAAACGTCAAGCAAAGTGACTTATTTCCATTGTGGTCCTCGTGGTATCAACTGTTATACACAGTAATCAGTCATGATCATTGTAGTCCTCGTGGTATCAACTGTTATACACAGTAATCAGTCATGATCATTGTAGTCCTCGTGGTATCAACTGTTATACACAGTAATCAGTCATGATCATTGTGGTCCTCGTGGTATCAACTGTTATACACAGTAATCAGTCATGATCATTGTGGTCCTCGTGGTATCAACTGTTATACACAGTAAGCCAGTCATGATCATTGTAGTCCTCGTGGTATCAACTGTTATACACAGTAAGCCAGTCATGATCATTGTAGTCCTCGTGGTATCAACTGTTATACACAGTAAGTCAGTCATGATCATTGTAGTCCTCGTGGTATCAACTGTTATACACAGTAATCAGTCATGATCATTGTAGTCCTCGTGGTATCAACTGTTATACACAGTAATCAGTCATGATCATTGGCATCAAACATAAAAACTGAGTAAATCAAATTCAAATGTTTATTTCTCTGTAAAGATTACAATGTGGGGTTTACATATTATAAAATATTGGTTACAATGTGTGGTTTACATATTATAAAATACTACTTACAAAGAGGGCCACTATCATGCCTAGCATGACTAGGCATTTCGGGTAGACTAATAATAATTCTAACTCTATATTGATAGAGGTTATGGAGCATATTGATATTAAAGCTAGGTAACTGCATTACAGTTTGTAAATTTAGCAATGAGAATGGTTTAGTCTTGGCATGATACACAGTTTCTATTAAAGCTACAATATTGGAGTATCTCGGGCAAACTTATGGCTAGTTTAAGATTTATTAGGCAAGAGCTTTATTCGAAATTTTATGTTTACAGTCATTTGGGTGAGTGTAAGTGTAAATTGGGGGAATCACAGATATCGAGAGTAGGTCTAATCTGTATTTTATGTGTGCATGATACAAGAGAATAGGTGGTGTTCATGTAGTTAGCTGACGGTGGGGTGTGTCAGGGAGATAAAATGTTTTTTAACGGTAGTTTTGAAAGTGACGGTTGTGTCTGCAATTCTAGAGTTTTCAGGCAGGGAGTTCCAGATTTTAATGTTACATTGAATTTTTGTATAGGTTTAGCCGGACACGGGGAATGTCATAGAGATTTTTGTGACTGGTGTGCCTATGGGTCCTGTCACAACTATCAAGTATTTTAGTTCAGGGTTAATATTGGAATTTATGGTTCTGTAAATGTAGGTTGCACAGTAGTAAGTGTGGATGTTCTGTACAGTGAGTAAGTTTAGATCTTTGAAGAGTGGGGGGGAGGGGTGTTGCCTAGTACTATTGGATTGCGTGATAATTCTTACTGCGTCTTTTTGTTGGGTTATTATTGGTTTTAGGTGTATTGCTGCTGTTGATCCCCAAGCACAAATAGCATAGGTGAGGTAGGAATAGATGTGTGAATATCATAGTGTGAGAAGGGCTGATTATGGCACGTAGTAACGTATCTTGGAGAGGATTCCAACCGTTTTGGATACTTTTTTTGTTATGTGTTGGATATGGGTGCTGTATTTCAGGTTGCGGTCGAGTTGTAGGCCCAGGAATTTGCCCTCATTATGTTTAGCAATAAGAGTGTTGACGATCTTAAATGTTCATTTGTGCAACACCTGCTCTGTTACCAAACATAATATAGAAGGTTTTGTCAGTTTTAAGTGCAAGTTTATTGGCTGTCATCCAAGTAGATATTTTTAGTAGCTCCTCGTTAACAATGATGTTGATCGTGGCAAGATTTGGGTGGGAGATGACATAAGTCGTTTCGTCAGCAAAAATAATTGGCTTCAGGTGTGATACGCTGGGAAGATCATTGATGTATAAGAGGAAGAGCAGGGGACCAAGGACACTTCCCTGTGGCACTCCAGTATCAGTGGTCGTGTTGATGAGGTTGTGTCTTTAATGATGACGTACTGATACCTATTATTATGAGAATGAATTACAATAAAATAAAAGAAACTGAGTAAATCAGATACAAAAGGTGAAATACTTGGTGATTAAAAAAAGAAAGAAGTGTCTGCAACATTTAGGTAGTTCTTGAGGGACTGATTAACTAAAATTCTACACTTTTCAAGCTTACCACGGTACAGGTGGGGCCTGAACTCGCGGCTAATGAGTCGTAAAATTTCAGACCGTCTTAAGCTTCATAAGTGTATTAGTCACCTCTGTATTCAACAGAAGAAGCCTGCTACGCAGGCAAAACGTCTTGGTAATAAATATACCTAAATGATGACTATTTTGTTTCATTTCTCTCTATTTGGATGTGAAGGAGACTGAGATTGGCCACACGAAATGTGGAAATACTGATGTCTGACTTGTCAAGACACATCTGGAGGCGCATGTGTAAGACATTCACAGTTACAATACCGTCAATGGTGAGCAATAATTAGGGATACACAAAGAGAACATAATATGAAGCCAAGGTAAACTGAAAACTGGTCTTGCTTGTATTTATACAGCCTATTAAATATCATGAATATACACTAATTTTTGTGAGGGATACATTTTTAAAAAGTTTATTCTTCGTTAGGCTGCTAGTGGCTGCACCAGATTGTCGGTGGGTGATAATGTACCCAGTCTCTTGGCGACGTCTGTGGTAGGACTTGGACGGCTTTGGGCGGAAGACAGTTAGGCACACAAAACTATGAATATCCACTGTCGACAGGTAACAAAGAAACACACTATACACTCACGGGAATAACACGATAATGTAAGAGTTTGGACACTGACAGTCAAGTGTCTTTGCATGTGCCTTATCGAGACACTAGATGGTTTGCAAGGATTACAGCTGTATGACCTGGCATGACCTAAATTATGCAAGAGTCTTTTAATCCTTCTGTTTGTGTTTGACTTTATTACGATTAAATAAGTAGAGTGAGATGAAGGCAGATTAGACACTTCAGGCGATCAGCTTAATCTGCCAGAAGGAATTTTAGGTAATTAGAAAACCTTCCCTGAACACATCTGACTCACGGGACTGAACGCTTTGCCCTTGAGGGAGGTTCCTTGATGATGGTGAAAAGGTCTTGTTGCAAGGAATCAAAATTCTCCTCATTTGCATTGAACCTGCTTGCCTCCCATTCCCCATGCGCTGTATGTCCCCTACGGGCTTAGCGCTACTCCCTAAATGTAAAAATGATTGAGCTTTTCGAGAAAGGGATGCTTAAGTCTGAGGCCTCAGAATTCGCAGCGGAAAACTGGAAGGAACAGACATCTAAAGACATTCTGGTCACCGTGGCACCTTTGCTTTAGACAGCGGAACAAGTACAATCCGTACATGCTTCACCAAGGTCAGCGAGACACGACCACACACCAAGGTCAGCGAGACACGACCACACACCAAGGTCAGCGAGACACGACTACACACCAAGGTCAGCGAGACAAGACCACACAAGAATCAGTGAGACGATCACACCAAGGTCAATGACACAACCACATAAACTAAGGTCAGTGAGACAACCACACACCAAGGTCAGTGAGACACGACCACACACCAAGGTCAGTGAGACACGACCACACACCAAGGTCAGTGAGACCGACCACACACCAAGGTCAGTGAGACACGACACCAGGAGCCACACACCAAGTGAGACACGACCACACCAAGTGAGACACGACCACACACCAAGGTCATGAGACACGACCACACACCAAGGTCAGTGAGACACGACCACACACCAAGTGAGACACGACCACACACCAAGTGAGACACGACCACACACCAAGGTCAGTGAGACACGACCACACACCAAGTGAGACACGACCACACACCAAGGTCAGTGAGACACGACCACACCCCAAAGGGTCAGTGAGACACGACCACACACCAAGGTCAGTGAGACACGACCACACACCAAGGTCAGTGAGACACGACCACACACCAAGGTCAGTGAGACACGACCACACACCAAGGTCAGTGAGACACGACCACACACCAAGGTCAGTGAGACACGACCACACACCAAGGTCAGTGAGACACGACCACACACCAAGGTCAGTGAGACACGACCACACCAACAGACACACCACACAGGTCAGTGAGACACGACCACACACCAAGGTCAGTGAGACACGACCACACCAAGGTCAGTGAGACACGACCACACATCAAGGTCAGTGAGACGACCACACACCAAGGTCAGTGAGACACTACACATCACCAAGGTCAGTGAGAAACGACTACACACCAAGGTCAGTGAGACGACTTCACACCACCAAGGTCATTGAGAGACTACATATGAAGGTCAGTGAGACACGACCACACACCACCAAGATCAGCGAGACACGCCCACACACCATCAAGGAAAAAGCAGTGGGCCTAATGACCCATGTTAGGAAGGAATCAGAAAACAGGAAAGGTTCAGGAAAACAAAACAGATCAAGAGAAAAGGTGAGAATGCAAGAGTCAGGTCAAAACGTTTTTATAGACGAGGACGGACTGAAACGTCGTCTCTATGTGCTGTTGTATTTGTGTTTACTTCCTTCTCAGCTGATCCTTATCCGAAGAGTAGTTTTAGAATTGGCCTAAGTTTAAAACGAAACACAATAATAAATGTGTTTGGTACCCCCAAAATAATTTGAACACGTAAAGTAATGCGCTTATTAAAAAAGATTGACCACATATTATCACCATAATAATTTATTGTTTAACTGTGTCTACATCAATGTCCATGCCACAGTCAGCACGTACGGAGAAGACTCTTGTCTGACAGCTGAACGTCATCACAGGTGGGACCAAGGAGGAAAGATATTTCAACTTGGTAAATACGTACTAAATAACTCCATTTGTTTTGGTTACACCATTTGAGCAACATCTCCGTTTTATTACGTTGATGGTGTGCAAGGTATGTGTTGCAGGTGTGTAGTTTTGTATGTCTTTCACCATGGTACGTGAGGAAGGGCTGTCTTCATGGTCTTGGTTCACTAATTTGTAATTTAACTTCATACACCAAGGAAACGAATCGATTAAAGGTAAAAATTAAATTTGATAACGAGGGTGTGGAATTTTATGAAGTGATACCAAAAGAAATTCAATATTTGCCTGAATACAATAACTTAATTAGAAATATCAGTTAATACGAGTATCATTGTGTAATTTAATCGTCTATTTTTTGTGCATATGAAGCTTATATAATATACTAGATTACTTAATAGTAAATGCTAAATTTAAATAATAATCTGTCTTTGATTTTCATCAGTGAGTGGTCAGTGGTTAGTAAGGTAGCTTTATGCAGGTGAAATTGACATATGTTTGTATAAATTGATGTTATAAATCTACAATGATCGAATTAAAGGAACATGAGTGTTAAAGATTTCTAACTCATCATAATTTAAAACAAGATAATCTAGGTAATATTGGAAACATTGGGCATGTTTCCTTATACCTGCGGACCCTGTTCACGTAGCAAGCAAGTAGGTACCTGGATGTTAGTCGACAGGTGTGAGTCGCATCCTGGGGGACAAGATTGAACAGAATCTTATCTTATGGTGTAGTTTCAACTGTCACTATTATCTGCTACTTTTAAAATACCCTATCAAAAATTTGCAGTGCATCCTGGCCTATGTGTTCCCTTTCTTTTATCCTCAGGATAAATGGTATTATATTATGGAAAACTTGCTCCTTAGTACCATGATAGGAGGAGGTAATTTACATGACATTGTGTAAGAGCCAGACATAGGGTCATGTATTCTAAACAGGTGTTTATATATATATATATATATATATATATATATATATATATATATATATATATATATATATATATATATATATATATATATATATATATATATTATATATATATGTATGATATGTATGTATGCATATTGTATGTATGCATATATGTATGTATGCATATGTATATGTATGTATATGTATGTATGCATATGTATGTATGCATATGTATATGTATGCATATGTATATATATGTATGCATATGTATATGTATGTATGCATATGTATATGTATGTATGCATATGTATATGTATGTATGCATATGTATATGTATGTATGCATATGTATATGTATGTATGCATATGTATATATATGTATGCATATGTATATATATGTATGCATATGTATATATATGTATGCATATGTGTGTATATGTATGCATATGTGTGTATATGTATGCATATGTGTGTATATGTATGCATATGTGTGTATATGTATGCATATGTGTGTATATGTATGCATATGTGTGTATATGTATGCATATGTGTGTATATGTATTCATATGTGTGTATATGTATTCATATGTGTGTATATGTATGCATATGTGTGTATATGTATGCATATGTGTGTATATGTATGCATATGTGTGTATATGTATGCATATGTGTGTATATGTATGCATATGTGTGTATATGTATGCATATGTGTATATGTATGCATATTTATGCACATGTACTCACCTAATTGTGGTTGCAGGGGTCGAGACTCAGCTCCTGGCCCCGCCTCTTCGCTGTCCGCTACTGGGTCTCTGCTCTCCCTGCTCCATGAGCTTTATCATACCTTGTCTTAAAACTATGTATGGTTCCTGCCTCCACTATATCTTTCTCTAGACTATTCCACTTCCTGACTACTCTGTGGCTGAAGAAATGCTTCCTAACATCCCTTTGACTCATCTGAGTCTTCAGCTTCCAGTTGTGTCTCCTCTCTGGAACATCCTGTCACTGTCTACCTTGTCAATACCCCGCAGTATTTTGTATGTCGTTATCATGTCTCCTCTGACCCTTCTTTCCTCCAGTGTTGTTAGTCCTATTTCCCTCAACCTTTCTTTATGCATATGTATGTATATGTATGCACATGTATGTATATGTATGCACATGTATGTATATGTATGCACATGTATGTATATGTATGCACATGTATGTATATGTATGCACATGTATGTATATGTATATTAACACATTATTCAAAATCAGTTCACTGGATAGGCAAAAATCGAAGGATATTTCACTAAGGTTAGTATTGAGATAGGGTCCTGGAACAGGTGACAGTGACATTATTCATTTTATTTTGTTTTGTTTTTGACATAAATACTGTAATATTGCTTCAGTTTTCCCCAGGATGAAGAGGTTATTTCTGTTATTGTCTCTCAGACTCCATGATAACATGTTAGGTATATCTAGTTAGTCAATACCTGGCATTAATACCTGGAGTATACCTGGAGAGAGTTCCAGGGGTCAACGCTCCTGCGGCCCAGTCTGTGACCAGGCCTCATGTTGGATCAGAGCCTAATCAACCAGGCTGTTACTGCTGGCCGCACGCAGTCCAACGTACGAACCACAGCCTGGCTGGTCAGGTACCGACTTTAGGTGCCTGTCCAGTGCCTGCTTGAAGACAGCCAGGGGTTTGTTGGTAATCCCCCTGATGTATGCTGGGAGGCAGTTGAACAGTCTTGGGCCCCTGACACTTATTGTGTTGTCTCTCAACGTGCTAGTAGCACCCTTGCTTTTCATTGGGGGGATGTTACATTGCCTGCCGAGTCTTTTGCTTTCGTAGGGAGTGACTCTCGTGTGCAAGTTTGGTACTAATTCCTCGAGAATTTTCCATGTGTATATAATAATGTATCTCTCCCGCCTGCATTCCAGGGAGTACAGGTTTAGGAACTTTAAGCGTTCCCAGTAATTGAGGTGGTTTATCGCAGTTATGCGTGCCGTGAAGGTTCTCTGCACATTTTCTGGGTCAGCAATTTCACCTGCCTTGAAAGGTGCAGTTAGTGTGCAGCAATATTCCAGCCTAGATAGAACAAGTGACCTGAAAAGTGTCAACATGGGCTTGGTATCCCTAGTTTTGAAGGTTCTCATTATCCATCCTGTCATTTTTCTAGCAGATGCGATTGCTACGGTGTTATGGCCCTTGAAGGTGAGATCCTCTGACATAATCACTCCCAGGTCTTTGACATTAGTTTTTCGCTCTATTGTGTGGTTGGAATTTGTTTTGTACTCCGATGAGATTTTAATTTCTTCACGTTTTCCATATCTGAGTAATTGAAATTTCTCATCATTGAACTTCATATTGTTTTCTGCAGCCCATTTAAAGATTTGGTTTATGTCTGCTTGGAGTCTTGCAGTGTCTTCAACAGTGGACACTCATACAGATTCGGGTGTCATCTGCAAAGGAAGACACGGCACTGTGGCTTATACAGTGGACCCTCGGTTAACAAAATTAATCCGTCCAGGAGCTATTACTTAATCTGAATCTTTCGTTATCTGAAACCTTATTTCCCATAAGAAATAATGTAAATACAATTAATTCATTCCACAAAAAAATAATCACTCAAAATAAAAAAAAATAACATTTACTTACCTGTATTGAAGAGACTTGCAGGCATCTGGAAGATATAGATGATGACTGGAGCAGGTGCTAGTGGTTGGAAGGGGAATCCCCCTCCAAAAGGACTTCAGGTAACAAGTCCCTCTCTGGGGTTACTTCCCTTCTTGGTCTTTAATGCCACTAGGACCAGCTTGAGAGTCACTAGACCCCTGCCTGGTGAAGTAGCTGTCCAGAGTCCTCTGTTTTGGCGACTCTTCAACACTTTTCTGAAGTACAACATGGCTCTGTCACTGAAGTGGTTGCACAGAAGGCTCATTTCAGCTTGCTCAGGGTGGTATCTTTCAACAAATGTCTGCAACTCATTCCACTTTGTACACATCTCCTTAAGCACTGAAGAAGGCACCTCCTTATCTCTCTCTCTCTTCCTGTGAAGCAATAACCTCAGCTGTGGTCTGTTGCTGTTCCAGATGAAGCTCTTGCAGCTCTTCAGTTGTTAGCTCTACCCTGTGCTCCTCCACCAACTCTTCCACATCCTCACCACTCACCTCCAACCCCAGGCTGTTCCTCAATTCCACAATATCTTCCACAACATGTTCCACAACAGGCACAGGGTCATCAGGGTCAGGGTCAGCCTTAAATCCTTCAAAATTCCTCTCTTGGACACAATCCGGCCACAGTGGTCTCCAAGCAGAGTTCAGAGTCCTGGAAGTCACTTCCTCCCAAGCCTTACCTATAAGGCCCATGCAATGCACGATATTTAGGTGTTCTTTCCAGAACTCTCTTAGGGTCAATTCAAAGTCATTGGTCATATTAAAGCACCTCTGAAACAGTGCTTTGGTGTACAGTTTCTTGAAGTTGGAAATGACCTGCTGGTCCATGGGCTGGATGAGAGGAGTGGTGTTAGGAGGCAAGAACTTCACTCTGATGAAATTTATGTTGTCAGGCAACAACTCTTGCAAGTTGTGAGGATGAGCAGGAGCATTGTCCAGTACCAGGAGGCACTAGGGCCAAACACTCCAGTCATCCATTCCTTGAAAATCTCCGTAGTGACCCATGCCTTGGTGTTAGCTTTCCAATGCACACACAATTTATTCTTGTCAACACCGTGTTTCCTGAAGGGTCTGGGATATTCTGCGTGATGCACCAGTAAAGGCTTCACTTTAAAATCACCACTTGGCATTGGCACACATCATAAGAGTTAGCCTGTCTTTCATAGGCTTGTGTCCTGGCTGTGCCTTTTCCTCCTGAGTAATGTAGGTCCTGTTGGGCATTTTCTTCCAAAACAGGACTGTTTCATCACAATTAAACACTTGTTGGGGAGGAATGTTCAGCCTCCACCTTGAATTCCTGCACAAATTTTTCAGCTGCACGTTTGTCTGAGCTGGCTGCCTCACCATGCCTCACAACATTGTGTATGCCACTACGTTTCTTAAACTTCTCAAACCAGCCTTTGCTGGCTTTAAAATCACTCTCCTCACCACTGGTTGCAGGCATTGTCTTGACAAGATCTGCGTGCAACTTCCTTGCCTTTTCACAAATTATCACCATAGAAATACTATCACCCGCTCTCTGTTTTTCATGGATCCACACCAACAACAACTTCTCAACCTCATCCACTGTTTTCGATCTTTGTTTCGTTAACAAATTAACCCCTTTTGCAACATTAGCTTTCTTGATCTCATTTCTCTGTGCCAGGATAGTGCCGATAGTAGATGGAGTTTTCTTGTACATCCTGGCAAGATCACTCAGACGTACACCACTCTCATATTTTTCTATGATTTCCTTCTTCAGTTCGATGGTGTTCCTCACTCTCTTTACCACAGGGGTGCCACTAGGAAGCTTCTTTGGACCCATGGTGACTTGTTTCACAGTGGCAATAACTAAAACCACCAAAAAAGACACCAAATATATTGTGAATCTTTGAAAGAGTGCGCTGGGTAATGTTCTCTCAATGGTAAACAACGCTTCACTGGCGTCCTGCGCTTGCGCGGAGCAGGCGGACGCGTCTAAGACCTTTCGGTAACCGAGGAATTTTTCGCTAACCGATTACGAAAAAAGCTTACGTTTTCCAAAACTTTCGTTAACGGGACCTTTCGTTAACCGAGGGTCCACTGTATCCCTGTCTATGTCCGATATGAGGATGAGGAACAGGATGGGAGCGAGTACTGTGCCTTGTGGAACAGAGCTTTTCACTGTAGCCGCCTCAGACTTTACTCTGTTGACTACTCTTTGTGTTCTACTTGTTAGGAAATTATAGATCCATCTACCCACTTTTCCTGTTATTCCTTTATCACGCATTTTGTGTGCTATTACACCATGGTCACACTTGTCAAAGGTTGTGTATATAACATCTGCATTCTGTTTATCTTCTAGAGCATCCAGAACCTTGTCGTAGTGGTCCAGTAGTTGGGACAGACAAGAGCGACCTGCTCTAAATCCATGCTGCCCTGGATTGTGTAATTGATGGGTATCTAGATGAGTGGCAATCTTGCTTCTTAGAACCCTTTCAAAGATTTTTATGATATGGGACATTAGCGCTATTGGTCTGTAGTTCTTTGCTATTGCTTTACTGCCCCCTTTGTGGAGTGCGGCTATGTCTGTTGTTTTTAGTAACTGCGGGACGACCCCAGTGTCTATGCTCCCTCTCCATAGGATGTTAAAAGCACGTGATAGGGGCTTCTTGCAGTTCTTGATGAACACGGAGTTCCATGAGTCTGGGCCTGGAGCGGAGTGCATGGGCATGTCATTTATTGCCTTTTTGAAGTCATTTGGCATCAGGGTAATGTCAGATAGGCATGCATCTGCCAAGTTCTGTGGCACTCTCAGAAAAAATCATTTAAGTCTTCAACTTTCAGTCTGGTTAGCGACTCGCTAAAAACTGAGTCATACTGGGACTTTAATAACTCACTCATTTCCTTGCTGTCATCTGTGTAGGACCCATCCCATTTAAGTAGGGGCCCAATACTGGATGTTGTTTTCTCACAAAACTTTGATTTGGCATAAGAGAAAGAAATGACTTTGGGTTTCTTTCAATTTCATTTATGGCTTTTAGTTCTTCCCTCGTTTCTTGATTCCTGTAAGATTCCTTTAGTTTTAATTCGATGTTTGCTATTTCTCTGACCAGCGTCTCCATACGCGTTTCAGATATATTGGCCTCTTGTAGTCGCTCCGTTATTCTCTGCCTTCGCCTGTATAGAGAGCACCTCTCTCTTTCTAGTTTACATCTTCTCCTTCTTTTCCTTAAGGGAATTTGCCTTGAGCAAACCTCAAGTGCCACAGAGTTAATTTGTTCTAGACATAGGTTAGGATCTGTGATGCTTAGGCTATCTTCCCAGTTTATATCATTTAGGACTTGGTTTATTTGGTCCCACCTTATGTTTTTGTTATTGAAGTTGAATTTGGAGAAGTCTCCCTCGCGGCTGATCATATTTTGTTGATCTGGGGCTCCTCGCATACATGTCTGGACCTCTATTATGTTGTGATCTGAGTATAGTGGAACCCCGGTTAATGAAAAAAATTCATTGCAGAAGCCTGCTCAAGTGCCATTACCGAACGAATTTACTTCCTTAAGAAAAAATGTCATTTAGGTTAGTCTATTTCAGACCCCCAAAAATACACTTCCACAAGCACTTACAATATTATACTTACATAATTGCACGATTTCCGGGGTGTTCATTAACCGGGGTTCCACTGTACTATATTGTTTTTGATATGATGACATTTCGTATCAGATCATCATTGTTGGTGAAGATGAGGTCCAGTGTATTCTCTAATCTTGTAGGCTCTACTATTTGCTGGTTTAAGGTGAATTTGGTGCAGAAATTTAAAAGTTCATGTGTGTGCGAGTTTTCATCTGAGCTGCCTCCTGGTGTTGTCTCTGCTACCACATTGTTTGCAATATTCCTCCATTTTAGGTGCCTTAGGTTGAAATCCCCCAGGAGCAAGATGTTGGGGGCAGGAGCTGGAAGATTTTCCAGACAGTGGTCAATTTTCAGAAGCTGTTCCTCGAATTGTTGGGACGTTGCATCCGGAGGCTTGTATACAACTCTGATGACCAGGTTTTGATTCTCGATCTTTATTGCTAATACTTCAACTACATCATTTGAGGCATTTAGTAGTTCTGAACATATAAGTGACAAATTTACAATAGTTTATTTATAACTAGAGACTACAGTAGTAAGGGATGCAAGATATTTCCATTTGGGGTTCTACATTATATCAACAGTGGCTCTAATTCAAGATTTTTTTTTTTTACTTTAGCAATATATTTTTTTTATTTTTCAAGACTTAGTGTTTTACATAGTGGAAACACTGTCCAATGTCTTTTACAACTCTGAACATGGCCAGTTCTGTAATATTTCCTTGTCGTATCTGGATGTTGATATGGTCTGTAAAATAATGGAAGTAAGTATCAGCTGAATAAGATCCTCTCATTGGTAACTGTAATTTCTTTAAAAAACTATATTTGTTTTCCTCAACTATTTGTAGCTCCTTTATCTTTTATATTTCAGTACAAGTAGGGTACAAATTTGGTATGTTCAATTAATATATCAAATTGTTTAAGCATTAGTTATGGATACATAGTAGATATATTAAAATATAGTCATTTATTCCAGCCACAACTTTGGAGTACTACAGCCAAGATGGCCTTCAAAGTTGCCAGGCATGAAATACTAATCAGAGGACAGCCAACGGAAGTTTTGAGTCTTGGCCAATCTTTAAATGAAAGCCCAGAAAATATCATACTCATCATTCCAGGTTTGTTAAAAGTTTGAAAATTAATTTTGTATTAAGCATTGTAAAGTTAGAAATACTTGATAAACACTGTGAAGTTCAAAATATTTTGTTACTGTATTATAATAAAGCAATTACGTACTGCATTTTATTGTTAAATCTAAATTTGTGTAATTTTTATACACAGCAATTGAATTTTCTCTGACTCTTTAATAATTGTCTCAGGTAACCCAGGACTGGCTTCCTTTTACATAGATTTTATGCAGACTATGTACTCCAGCCTGAAAGAGACCCATTCCATATGGGTCATCTCGCATGCTGGCCACTGTCACACGTCTCACATCTCAGCTTGGCCAGGCAAGTGCATGCATGCTGAGCATCTCTTTTACCTTTTTTTTATAATGCAAACTTCAGGACATGACCATCAGTGCCTGACATCTTACCATCTGTGACTCTTCAAACTTGGTATTCAAAGTTATAGTTTGCTCTGAACTCTAAAGGCATTAAATCTTAGCTCAGTCTGACCTATAGGTCAAGAGTTATGACCTAGGTTTTTTGAGGTTAAAGGTCAAAATCTGTAATATCATAATTTGGGTAATAATCAGCACCTACCTATTAAACTATAAATATTTGGAATCAGCAGAATGCAAGGATTCCATTGATGTAAGTTCGATTTTTCACAGAGCTGTATGACCCTGATGAGTTGAGCTCTTACGTTGATTCTAACACAATATTTTTTTTTTTTTATTAACACATCGGCCGCTTCCCACCAAGGCAAGGTGGCCCAAAAAAAAAACTTTCATCATTCACTCCATCAGTCTTGCCAGAGGCATGCTTACACTTCAGTTATAAAACTCAGAGTGCAGGCACTGTACTTCCTATCTCCGGGACTCAAGTCCGGCCTGCTGGTCTCCCTGAATCCCTTCATAAATGTTACCTTGCTCACACTCCAACAGCATATTAAGTTCTAAAAACCAGTCTGGGGGACATAACGTACTCATTGTAGTGAAGAACAACTCGCCACAGAACTTCAGGAGGCCAAGAGAAGAATATGAAGAGAGCAACAGAGCAATGGTGGGGACACTAGCTGAGGTGGCCAGAAGAGCTCAGGAAGTATTTCTTTAGCCAGAGTTGTCAGGAAGTGGAATTGTCTGGGAAGTGATGTAGTGGAGGCAGGATCCATACATAGCTTTAAGGAGAGGTATGATAAAGCTCATGGAGCGGGTAGAGTGACCGAGTAGCGGCCAGTGAAGAGGTGGGGCCAGGAGCTGTGACTCGACCCCTGCAACCACAACTAGGTGAGTACGGGTAGAGCAAAGTTACTAGTTATGGGTGATTTCAATCACAAGGCGATTGATTGGGAAAACCTGGAGCCACATGGGTGTCCCGAAACATGGAGAGCCAAGATGATGGATGTGGTACTGGAAACCCTCATGCATCAACATGTTAGGGACACTACCAGAGAGAGAGGTGAGGATGAACCAGAAAGACTGGACCTCGTATTCACCCTGAGTAGCTCGGACATTGAGGACATCACATATGAAGGGCCCCTTGGAGCTAGTGATTACATGGTTCTGAGCTTTGAATACATAGTAGAGTTACAAGTGGAGAGGGTAACAGGAGTAGGATGGGAAAAGCCAAACTATAAAAAAGGGAGACTACATAGGCATGAGGAACTTCTTGCAGGAGCTTCAGTGGGAAAGAGAATTGGTAGGAAAATCAGTAAATGAAATTACCTGGAGTTTACCTGGAGAGGGTTTTGGGGTTCAACGCCCCCGCGACTCGGTCTGAGACCAAGGTGCCTGTTCAGTGCCTTCTTGAAGACAGCCAGGGGTCTATTGGTAATCTCCTTATGTATGCTGGGAGGCAGTTGAACAGTCTTGGGCCATGGACACTTATTGTATTGTTTCTCAGTGTACTCGTGGCTTCCCTGCCTTTCATTGGGGGAATATTGCATCTCCTGCCGAGTCTTTTGCTTTCATAGGGAGTGATTTTCGTGTGCAAGTTTGGTACTAATCCCTCTAGGATTTTCCAAGTGTATATTATTATGTATCTCTCTCACCTGCGCTCCAGCAAGGGCCTTCAACCGTTCCCAGTAATTTAGGTGCCTTATCGTACTTGTGTGCCATGAAAGTTCTTTGTACACTCTCCAGGTCAGCAATTTCACATGCCTTGAAGGGGGCAGTTAGTGTACAGCAGTATTCCAGTCTAGAGAGAACAAGCGATTTGAAGAGAATCATCATGGGCTTGGTGTCCCTAGTTTTGAAGGTTCTCATTATCCATCCTATCATTTTCCTAGCAGATGTGGTAGATACATTGTTGTGGTCTTTGAAGGTGAGATCCTCTGACATTATCACTCCCAGGTCCTTCACATTACTTTTTCGCTCAATTGTATGGCTATAATTTGTCATATACCCTGATTCAGTTTTAATTTCCTGAAGTTTTCCATATCTGAGTACATACAGTGGTACCCCTAGTTTTGTACAGCTCCCAACTTAAACAATTATGTAAGTGTATTATTGTAAGTGCTTTTGTAAGTGTATTTTTGGGGGTCTGAAACAGACTAATCTAATTTACATTATTCCTTATGGGAACAAATTCGTTCGGTAATGGCACTCGAACAGCCTTCTGGAACGAATTACGTCCAAAACTCGTGGTACCACTGTAGTTGAAATTTCTCTTTATTGAACTTCATATTTTTTGAGTGGCCCATTTGAAGATTTGGTTTATGTCCGCTTGAAGTCTTGCAGTGTCTTCGATCAAGGTCACTGTCATGGCAATCCGGGTGTCATCCGCAAAGGAAGACAGGCTTATATCTCTGTCTATGTCAGACATGAGGATGAGGAATAGAATGGGAGCGAGTTCTGTGCCTTGTGGAACAGAGCTTTTCACCGTAGCTGCCTCAGACTTGACTGCACTAACTGCACCTTTTAAGGCAGGTGAAATTGCTGAACTAGAAAATGTGCAGAGAACCTTCACAGCATGCATAACTGTGATAAACCACCTCAATTACTGGTAACGCTTGAAGTTCCTAAACCTGTACTCCCTAGAACGCAGGCGAGAGAGATAATAATAATAATAATAATAGTTTATTTGGACATGATACAAAGAATTACAATGGGTTATGAGATGTTATGAGGTGTACATGCCAAAAGCCCCTGATATGCAGGACATTTTGGGCAGACTTAAAATTAACTTAAAACTAAATGGTAAGAATTTTAGTAAATAGATACATTATTATATACACTTGGAAAATCCTAGAGGGATTAGTACCAAACTTGCATACGAGAGTCACTCCCTTCGAAAACAAAAGACTCGGCAGACGATGCAACATCCCCCCCAATGAAAAGCAGGGGTGCCACTAGCACGTTGAGAGACACCACACTGCCTCCCAGTGTACTTAAGGCTGGACAGGCACCTAAAGTCAGTGCCTGACCAGCCGGGCTGTGGTTCGTACGTCGGCCTGCATGCGGCCAGCAGTAACAGCCTGGTTGATCAGGCTCTGATTCACCATGAGGCCTGGTCACAGACCGGGCCGCGGGGGCGTTGACCCCCAGAACTCTCTCCAGGTAAACTCCAGGTATTACTCTTTGTGGTCTATTTGTCAGGAAGTTATAGATCCATCTACCAACTTTTCTTGTTATTCCTTTATCACACATTTTGTGCGCTATTACACCATGGTCACACTTGTCGAAAGGTTTTGCAAAGTCTGTGTATACTACATCTGTATTTTGTTTATCCTCTACAGCATCCAGGACCTTGTCATAGTGATCCAGTAGCTGGGACAGGCAGGAGCGACTTGCTCTCTAAACCCGTGTTGCCCTGGGTTGTGTAACTGATGGGTATCTAGGGGGTTGGTGATCTTGCTTCTTAGAACCCTTTCAAAGATTTTTATGATATGGAATGTTAGTGCTATCGGTCTGTAGTTCTTTGCAATTGCTTTACAGCCACCTTTGTAGAGTTGGGCTATGTCTGTTGTTTTTAGTGAGTGTGGGGTGACCCCTGTGTCCATGCTCCCTCTCCATAGAATGCTGAAGGCATGCGACAGGGGCTTCTTGTAGTTCTTGGTGAACACAGAGTTCCATGAGTCTGGGCCTACGTGACAACAAAATGCAAGGAGGCAGAGGAAAGGTTTGTTCCCAAGGGCAATAAAAGTAATGGGAACACCAGAATAAGCCCTTGTTTACCCAAAGGTGTAGGGAGGCAAAAACTAAATGTGCTAGAGAATGGAAAAAGTACAGAAGACAAAGGGCCCAGGAAAATAGAGAATAGTCGAAGAGCCAGAAACGAGTATGCACAGATAAGGAGAGAGGCCCAGCGACAGTACAAAATCAACATAGGATCAAAAGTCAAGTCTGACCCGAAGCTATTGTATAGCCACATCAGGAGGAAGACAACAGTCAAGGACCAGGTAAGCAGGCTGAGGAAGGAAGGTGGGGAGCTCACAAGAAATAACCAAGAAGTATGTGAGGAGCTCAACGTGAGATTTAAGGAAGTATTTACAGTGGAGACAGAAAGGACTCCGGGAAGTCAGAATAGGGCTGTACACCAACAAGGGATATACAGTACTAACAAGTGCTGGATGAAATACACAACCAAGGAGGAGGTGAAGAAGCTGCTAAGTGAACTTGATACATCAAAGGTAGTGGGACTGGACATCTCTCCATGGGTCCTTAGAGAGGGAGCGGAGATACTGTGTGCTACAAAGAAAGGTTAAGGGAAATCGGCCTGACGATACTAGAAGACAGGAGGGTTAGGGGAGACATGATAACGACATACAAAATACAGTGAGGAATTGACAAGGTGGACAGAGACAGGATGTTCCAGAGATGGGACACAGAAACGAGGGGTCACAATTGGAAGTTGAAGACTCAGATGAGTCAAAGGGATGTTAGGAAGTATTTCTTTAGTCATAATATTATCAGGAAGTGGAATAGTCTGGCTAGTGACATAGTGGAGGCAGGAACCATACATAGTTTTAAGACGAGGTTTGATTAAGCTCATGGAGCAGGGAGAGAGAGTGGACCTAGTAGCGATCAGTGAAGAGGCAGGGCCAGGAGCTATAACTAGACCCCTGCAACCAAAAATAGGTGAGTACTCCCATATAAGAGTGTTGGTATAACTATACTCTCATACATTCCCCTCTTTGCTTCCATGGATAAAGTTCTTTGTCTCCACAGACTCCTCAGTGCACCACTCCCCTTTTTTCTCTCGTCAGTTCTATGATTCACCTCATCTTTCATAGACCCATCAGCTGACACATCCACTCCCAAATATCTGAATACATTCACCTCCTCCATACTCTCTCCCTCCAATCTGATATCCAATCTTTCGTTACCTAATTTTTTTGTTATCCTCATCACCTTACTTTTTCCGATATTCAGGACCCGTGGCTTGTTGGCTAAAGCTCTCGTTTCACATGGCGAGGGTCTAGGTTCGATTCCCAGTGATGGTAGAAACACTGGGTGTGTTTCTTTACACCTGTTGTCTATGTTCCCCATCAGTAAAATTATCTAACTAAAAATAAAGATTGTATTACACGTATATATAAGGAACGGCAAGAAAACCTTTGTGTTCATGCATGATTGCTTTCTATAAAGTCCCAGATAAAAATTACTGGTCCGATATTTTGCCAGTTTTGCAGGTTATGGTTTTTGTGGAGCTTTCTGGAACAGAACCCTCAGCTAATTTGAACTGTATTTTAATACTGTGAAGATGAAATCTCCATTGTATTTTATTCAACATGTACCTGTAGGTTTGCAGTGCTTTTATTACTTGTATCATATCTCAAATGAAAAAAAGTTTTTTCTTAATACAGTACCTCAGGTTACGAGCTTAATTCATTCCAGAAGGCTGTTCGAGTGCTGATACCGAACGAATTTGTTCCCATAAGGAATAATGTAAATTAGATTAATCCGTTTCAGACCCCAAAAATACACTTACAAAAACACTTACAAAAATACACTTACATAATTGTTCGAGTTGGGAGCTGTTCGTATGCCGAGGTACCACTGTATTCTTAATGTAGATTTGATGTTGCTGCCACTTCTCCCTTGTTGTGTCTGCAAGTGTTGCAAGCAATTCAAATCACAAAATGGGTGGGGCTTGAACGTATGGCTTGCCACATGAATGTTGGCTTGCCACATTTTCTGTTAAACTTTTTTTTTTTTTTAGCTGGATAGCTAGCCATTCTGGAGTTTCAAGTAATGAACCAGTGGGCTACTCTGCATGTTCATCAGTTAAGGACCTTAACCTCTCCTGCAGGAAGTTGTCTTTGACTATTTGCTTGTCCTGATCCAGCACTTACACAAGATTGTTGTCAGCACTATGGATGCATGTAGGTTTCCAACAAGTTGTTTTCCACTCTGCTGCACCTGGGCTTATGTTTACTCTTGTTTCATTCTTGTTGATTTTTGGAGACTACATTCAGTAGTACAGGTACTCATAGGTCACATCAGACTCGCCCATGGACATCTCATGGAAGGACATCCTGTTTTATTCTGCAAGGATTGCTAATTTGTTGACTATCCATCATATCATATTTTAATAGAGTTCCCTGTTTATCAGAGAGTATGTCAACTTAATTTTAAACCCCATTTTTCAATAGCTTATTATGCTTAATCTGTCCTCATATACAAGTATATTCTGTATAATTTTAATGCAGATATTATATATGGTGTTTTTTCTGTGGTTCATCAATTGCACCAAGTTTGATTGCTGCATTTTAGTACTGTTTTGCTTTTTTAATTATCCTCTTGTTGCTCTTTTTAGCTGTTTCCTTCTCTGCACAGCAGTGCCGAATGACCCTCATGGGTTCATTACTTATTATTATTATCCTGTTTTATTATAGTTATTACAAATTTTTTATTTCTTTTCAGATAGCAATAATGTCTACAATCTTGAAGAACAAATTACTCACAAGATATCATTTATTCAAGATCATATTCCTCAGCAAGCTAAGGTTACGCTTATTGGACATTCCATTGGATGTCAAATCATACTTAGAATCCTCCAGTACTTTGATTCAAAATCTGAGGTAACAATTGTCAAGAGTTTTCTTTTGTTCCCTACAGTAGAAAGATTAAGAAATACACCTAATGGGCAACGTTTTTGGCCAATGCTGTGCTACCTTCGTTGGTTGGTCATATTCTTGACAGCTTGTCTATATGTGTTGCCAGTGAAAGTAAGAGAGAAAATGCTTCTTTGGTTCTTCAAAGGCAGGCAAGTACCAGACTGCAGTATTCAAGCCACCATACAACTATTTCAACCCAAAGTGATGCAGAATGTCTTGTGGATGGCTTACCATGAACTCTTGCAAGTGCATGAAGCAGACACAGAAGCCATAGATAAACATAAGGATAAAATAGTCTTTTATTATGGAGCCATGGACGGGTGGTGTCCAAAAGTTTATCGAGATGAACTGAAACTGAAAGTTGAAGGTGTAAATGCTATCTTGTGTGAGGACGGATATCAGCATGCTTTCGTTTTAGAATATTCAGAACCAATGGGGCAAAAAATTGTGGAATGGGTCAGGTCATGAAATAGTACATACCTATTGTTTAAGTAGGCTTCCAATTGTATGTGCATTCGGGTGTTGAGTAACCCTTGGAGGTCTTCAAAGTCACTGGCTTGTTACTTTAAAAATATCTTCCATTAATGTGGAGTATTCGTTTTTTATACAGTGGAACCTCGGTTTTTGTCTTTAATTTGTTCCAGAAAGTCTGACGAAAACTGAATTCGACAAAAACTGAAGCAATATTTCCCATAAGAAATAATGTAAATCCAATTAATCCGTTCCAGATACCCAAAAAATATTAACAAAAAATACATTTTATAGAGAATAACTATAGTTTTACATACAGAAAAAATGAGAAATAAATATAAAGAACTAATGAAATTGATAAATGAACATTTAAAATAACTTTTACCTTTATTGAAAAGACTTGTTAGCGTATGGAAGACGGCAAGGAAGGGAGAGGGAGGAGAGGTTATTGTTTGGAGGGGGAATCCCCTTCCATAAGGACTTCAGGTATCAAGTCCCTATCTGGCGTTACTTCCCTTCTTTGTCTTTTACTGGCACTAGGACCAACTTGAGTCACTGGACCCATCACACAAAAAATCTGTCAGAGAGGTATGTTTCTGGCGTCTCTTTAAGATTTGCCTAAAATGGGACAAGGCATTGTCATGAACATGTTGCAGACATGGCTTTCAACAGCTTTGTTAGGGTGATATTTCTCCACAAAACTTTGCAACTCACTCCACTTTGCACACTGAAGAAGGCACTCTCCCCTCTCTCTCTTTCTCCTCCTCCTCTGAAGCAATTCTATCGTGTTTCTCACCTTCTTTATCAAAGGGCTGGCACTTGGAACTTTCTTTGGCCCCATGGTGGCTTATTTAGCAGTCGCACTCACTAAACAAGCACAAAAAACAATGGATTATTACAAAATGTTTCGTATGAATGCGCAGGGTAATGTTCACTCAACGAGAAACAAAACCAGACTGACTCAGAACGCATGCGTGGGATGCTTTGTGTGGGCGCGGGCAGGCAGAGACGCTCGGTAAGGCGGATGAAAACCGAGGTGAAGAACGAAAACTGGGACAAAATTTTGACGAAAAAAGTCATCAAAAACCGATTTCGACTAAAACCAGGGCAAACAAAAACCGAGGTTCCACTATATTTTTTATTTTTATAGTTACTTAATTTATAAAAGATTATAATTGCATGGAGAGTAAGACCAAGGCATGTAATGAAAAAATTTAAAGAAAAACAATCTGTATTAGTTGCTTGTCCATTGCTTAAAAAATCTTCCATTAATGCTAAGCATCTTTTACATTTTTTTATTATTTTAATAAATTTATAATTATAGGGAATTTAGGACCTAGGCAGGTAATGAAAAAAAAAAACATTAAAAGATAGAAAAGCTGTAATAGTGAGAATAAATGCCAGAAAATATTTTAAAAAATTCTAAAATGTAGTGCCAGGGGTTAGACTGTCTTGAGTTAGTGATAACTTAGTTAACAGTTCAGCATGGACTGGTGCAAGTTCTTTTGTTAGTGTGAGATGACCTAGGAAAAGACCGATAAAAGGCCATGTTAGAGGCAGTTGGTATGGTCTGTCATTTTAGAGTAGCTCTACAGAAGAAAGGTAACGAAACATTTCAGAACAAATCATAGAAACTAACTCTATTAAGTTTCTAAATCTAAAATTACTAAGGTAAAATACATAGTGTTATAGAAAGTTTTTTGTTTTACAATTTTATATGAAGGACTAGAGGTTACTCTCACTTAATGACACAGTTGAGTTTACAGAAACCTCTTATTGCAATTAACTAATCATCATATCTTGGAACATATTTTTCAGTAGACCAAGATTTTTTTTTATACACACTACTCTGCTAATTCTTAACAAATTCTGAAGGAAGCATTACAAGTGCACTCACTAATAATGTGTATAATTAATGGTTTATAGAAAAAAAGGAATAAATGGGAGAAAAAATAGAAACATTTAATCATGATGGTAGGCTTGTTAACTTGATGACTTAGAGGTGATCAGTGGTCGTCTCCCTCGTAGTCTTCACATTACTACACCCTTGTTACTTAAACACTTTTTGGGACTCTTATGTTGTCTGGGGTAAAACATTACATGTACTGTACATGAATGGTGCACAATAGGTACTCCTCGACTTATGATGGGGTAATGTTCCGATGAACCCATCGTAAGTTGAAAATATTGTAAGTCGAACATGAATATGATATACTAAATAAATAAGTAAATAAATGACTACTGTCACTGAATAAGTAATTAAACAAATAGTTACTGTAACTAAATACCAGTATTGAAAAGTAAATAAGTGAATACAAGTTATCCTATCAAATGTACAGTACTGTACAGCACTGCGGACAGCGGACATCAACCAAATCTTCAAATGGGCCACTCAAAACAATATGAAGTTCAATGAAGAGAAATTTCAACTACTCAGATATGGAAAACTTGAGGAAATTAAAACCGTATCAGGGTATACAACAAATTATAACCATACAATAGAGCAAAAAAGCAATGTGAAGGACCTGGGCGTGATAATGCCAGAGGATCTCGCCTTCAAAACCACAACAATGTAACTACCGCATCTGCTAGGAAAATGATAGGATGGTTAATGAGAACCTTCAAAACTAGTGATGCCAAGCCCATGATGATTCTCTTCAAATCGCTTGTTCTCTCTAGGCTGGAATACGGCTGTACACTAACTGCCCCCTTCAAGGCATGCGAAATTGCTGACCTGGAGAGTGTACAAAGAACTTTCATGGCACACATAAGTACGATAAGGCACCTAAATTACTGAGAACGGTTAAAGGCACTTGATCTGTATTCCCTGGAGAGCAGACGAGAGAGATACGTGATAATATACACTTGGAAAATCCTAGAGGGATTAGTACCAAGCTTGCACACGAAAATCACTCCCTATAAAAGCAAAAGACTCAGCAGTAGATGCAACATTCCCCCAATGAAAAGCAGGGGTGCCACGAGTACACTGAGAGACAACACAATAAGTGTCTGGGGCCCAAGACTGGCTGTCTTCAAAAAGGCACTGAACAGGCACCTAAAGTCAGTACCTGACCAACCAGGCTGTGGTTCGTACGTCAATTTGCGTGTGGCCAACAGTAACAGCCTGGTTGATCAAACCCTGATCCACCACGAGGCCTGGTCTCAGACTGAGCCACGGGGGTGTTGACCCACGAAACCCTCTCCAGGTAACCTGCACCATCATAAAGTCGAAACATCATAAGTTGAACCATCGTAAAGCAAGGAGCATCTGTACTGACAAGATTGTATCATGCTGAAAGATGAAGAATTAGACACATGCAACATCTGGGTTTCTTTATTGTAGACATTTCGACATCTGGTGGCTTTATCAATACAGTGTCCTTGAATTTGTATTAATAAAGCCACTGGATGGCAAAACATCTACAAATAAAGATACTTAGATGTTGCACATTGTATCTATTTCTTCATTACACATATTGTTCATTCAGGGAGGAAGTTAGCAGTGTCTTGATGCTGATGCATGGCTCTTGATCCAAGGACTCAGAGCTACACTTTAATAAAAAATCAAACCTGATTACTTCCCATCCTCCAGACACTATAAACCAATAGATTTAGCACTTCTTTATCAATACAATAACAATAATTATATAGATAAGTAGCTAGATACATATAATGGGCATGGATATAAAGTACTATAATGTATAATCATAGCATTGTCTTTGAGAGTTTGATGAGTTATCAAGAGTCCTTAAAGTAGTAGGGAGAAAAAAAATATTTTCCTGTCAATTTTTCTCACTAAACGCTTGGTTGTCTTGGACTCTCGGCATCATCTGTATCACTGTCTTACACATTATCTAACTGCTTGCAAGGTGTCCTATAGATAAAGACACTCCCTGTCATAAATTATTATAGTTTTTGTTTGTGTTAAAAGATTATTCATGTGCTTAAACCACAAAATTAGACCATATGATATCTTGTTTGCATAATTTTGGTATTTAAGAAAGACATTTTTTCTAGGATAACCTAATAAAGTCACATAGTGTGATTTACAATTAGTGAGAGCCCCCTCCATCCCTAGGATTTAACCCACAACAGTATTCTAACTCTTAGTCATCTATTTTACTGTTACATAAACATTGGCAGGAAGTATAAGGAGGCCTGCCCATGTGTCTCACCCTGCCTGGTAATTAAACCCAGGTCCTTCTGGCTGTGAGTTGAATTCTGTTGCTGAGGTACAGGTCTCCTGTGCTAAAGTACAGTACAGTAAGTTTTTTTTTTGTATATATGTGTGTGTGTCTGCGAGACAATTGCAAATGAGCAAGTAAAGAATGGAAAGACCTAGCTTTTTTTTTTTGTCTTTGTCTTTAGGTCTTTCGCACTGTTGACAGTGCCTCGTCAGGAGCTTTGCAGTGTTGTAATAGAGAAGTGGACTGGAAAAATCTCAAGAGGTAGGAAGCCAGTGTAGGCACAACCATTTTCCCAACATCCCTTATGGTTGGGACACAGCTCCAAATACATCAGCTTCCTACCGCTTGAGTTTTTTTTCACTCCATCTGCCTTTTGCAATACGTATTGCATAGCTCCTGATGAGGCACTGGCAACAGTGAGAAAGGCCTACAGCTAGTGGCTTGTATTGCATGTATGTATGTGTGTGTGTATTCAACTTTATGTAGTTGCAGGGGTCAATTCACAGCTCTTGGCCCCACCTCTTCACTTGTAGCTTCTAGGACCACTTCTGGTTTCATGAACCTTGTTGTGAAGTGAAATGGCCTGGAGTGAGAGGTGGTACAGGCAGTATCTATACTTAACTTTAAGATGTATGAAAATACTTTCAGAATCAGGAGAGAGTGATTATAATAGTGACTAGTGAAGAGGCAGTACAGTGAGTTGTGACTTGACCACTGCATCCACATATAGATAAATACACGCATGTATGTACGTATGTATGTATGTACGTATATTATTATTCTTTCAACGCACTGGCCGCATCCCACCAAAGCAGGTGACCCAAAAAGAAAAACATAAGTTTCTCTTTTTAACTTTAGTAATGTATACAGGAGAAAGGGTTACTAGCCCCCTTGCTCCCAGCATTTTTATCACCTTTTACGACACGTATGGCTTACGGAGGAAGAATTCTGTTCCACTTCCCATGGAAATTAGAGGAAATAAAGAAGAACAAGAACTAATAAGAAAACCCAGATGGGTATACAGTGGACCCCCGGATTACGTACTGCTCCAAACTCGAACAATTATGTAAGTGTATTTTTGTAAGTGCTTTTGTAAGTGTATTTTTGGGAGTCTAAAAGGACTAATCTAATTCACATTATTCCTTATGGGAACAAATTCGTTTGGTAACAGCACTTGAACAGCATTCTGGAACGAAATAATGACACCCGGTCCACTGTATACGTATACAGTGGACCTCCGGTTTTTTGTTATTTTTTCGTTCCAGAATGCTGTTCAAGTGCCATTACCAAACTAATTTATTCCCATAAGGAATAATGTAAAGTAGACTAGTCCTTTTAGACCCCCAAAAATACACTTACAAAAGCATTTAAAAAAATACACTTACATAAAAGGGCGAGTTTGGAGCAAGACGAACACCGGGGGGTCCACTGTATATATGCATGTACATGCATGTGTAGTATGACCTAAGTGTAAATAGAAGTAGCAAGATATAAAGGATGGAGGGAAGGAGGGGGTAAAAGAGGTTTTGTATGGAAGGGGCTTGGACATGCAGCAGGCATGTGTGTACATGTTAGATAAGAGTGAAAGGAGACAAATGGTTTTGGGACCTGACGAGCTGTTGGAGTGTGAGCAGGTAATATTTTGTGAAGGGATTCAAGGAGACCTGTTAGCCGGATTTGAGTCGTGGAAGTGGAAAGTACAGTGCCTGCACTTCAAAGGAGGGGTTTGGGATATTGACTGTTTTGAGTGACATCTAAACTGTCGTATCTGGGAATCTCTGCAAAGACAGTGATTATGTGTGAATGATGGTGAAAGTGTTGAATGATGGTGAAATTGTGTTTCTTTCTTTTTTGGATCACCCTCCCTCGGTGGGAGACAGTCGACGTGTTGAATTTTCTTTTTAACACATCGTCTATAAACCACCGAGGCAGGGTGACCCAAAAAAAAAAAAACACTTTTGCCGTCATTCAAGACTTTCACCATTTTTTTTTTTTCAACAAGTCGGCCATCTTCCACCGAGGCAGGGTGACCCAAAAAGAAAGAAAATACCTAAAAAGAAAATACTTTCATCATCATTCAACACTTTCACCTCACTCATACATAATCACTGTCTTTGCAGAGGCGCTCAGATACAACAACTGAGAATAAGTCCCTCCCAACTGTCACTATCCCAGACCCATTATTCACACATAATCACTGACTTTGCAGAGGCAGCCAGATATGACAGTTTAGATGTCCCTCCAAACAGCCAATATCCCAAACCCCTCCTTTAAAGTGCAGGCATTGTACTTCCCACCTCCAGGACTCAAGTCCAGCTAACCGGTTTCCCTGAATCCCTTCACAAAATATTACCCTGCTCACACTCCAACAGCTCGTTAGGTCCCAAAAATCATTAATCTCGATTCACTCCTATCTAACAAGCTCACATATCCCTACTGTATGTCCAAGCCCCTTGCACACAAAACCTCTGTTACCCCTCCCTCCTTCCTTTCCTAGAACGTCCCCTACCCCTCCTTCCCTCCACTACAGATTTATACACCCTCCAAGTCATCCTACTTAGCTCTCTAAAGGACCAAACCACCTCAACAACCCCTCTTCAGGCCTCTGAATAATACTTTTAGTAACTCCACACCTCCTCCTAATTTCCACACTACGAATTCTCTGCATAATATTTACACCGCACACTGCCATTAGACATTACATGTTAAACAATTACAGGTCTCCGTTTCACACTCACTTGAAAGGACGGTAGTACCTCCCTGGGTGGTTACTGTCTGCCAACCAATAATATAATAATAATTTTTATTTTAGCATGATACATGTTTGTACAAAGGAGTACAGTGGACCCCCAGATTACGTACTGCTCCAAACTCGAACAATTATGTAAGTGTATTTTTATAAGTGCTTTTGTAAGTGTATTTTTGGGGGTCTAAAAGGACTAATCTAATTTACATTATTCCTTATGGGAACAAATTCGTTCGGTAACGGCACTTGAACAGCATTCTGGAACGAAATAATGACGTAATCCGGGGGTCCACTGTATAACAATTCGGTGTACATGCCAAAAGCCCCTTTATATGCAGAGCATTTTGGGCAAACTTAAGACTAACTTAAGATTAATAAGACCATATCAGTGTAATAACTGTACATATGGTCATTGGGTGAGTTACAATGATTACAAGAAAATTGAATATTCTATTAGTTCATGCTATATGGCTTTAGTAAGTTTGGTAGAGAAGAATTACAGTTTTGATTATTAACCTAAGGTGAACACAATGGAATAATTAACATTGTATTTGAGAGGATTACAGACATTGTTTTACCTAGGTTCATGATATTGAGCAAATGCACGTATGGTTTTTACATACTGTATTTATTTATGATGGGCTAGGATAGGTTAAGGAGACAAGGTGTTTTACTAACTAGTTTTAAAAATGCTAGCTGAGCCAGTGGTTTGGGAGATTTCTGGCAGAGTTCCAGATTTTGGGTCCTTTTATGTACATTGAGTTTTTTAAAAGATTTAGCCTGACACGGGGAATGTCAGAGATTTTTGTGTCTGGTATTGTGTCCATGGGTCCTATTGCAACTGTCAAGAAAGCGCTTCAGGTCAGGATTTATATTAGAATTGATTGTTCTGTAAATGTAGTTTGCACAGTAGTATGAGTGGATCTTTCGTATGGTGAGTAGGTTTAGGTCTTTGAAAAGTTGGGGATGGGGGGGTGTTATCTAGCTGTGGAATGTGTGATCATTCACACTGCAGCTTTTTGTTGGGTTATTATTGACTTTAGGTGATTTGTCGTTGTGGAGCCTCAGGCACAAATTGCATAGGTGAGGTAGGGGTAGATCAGTGAATAGTAGTGTAAATAGTGCTGTTTGTGGTACATAGTAACATATCTTTGAAAGGATGCCAACTGTTTTAGATACTTTTTTTGTTGTGTTGGATATGGGTGTTGAATTTCAGGCTGCTGTCAAGGTGTAGACCCAGGAATTTTCCCTCGTTATGTTTAGCAATAAGGATGTTGTTAAGCATAATGTTTAGTTGGACCTTACTTGCTCTACTCCCAAACATAATGTTTTGTCTATATTCAGTGTAAGTTTATTGACAGTCATCCAGGTTGCTATTTTTGCAAGCTCTTCATTAGCAGTAGTATTGAGTAAGGCTAGATTAGTGTGAGAGATGACAAAAGTCGTGTCGTCAGCAAAGAAAATAGGCGTAAGTTGTTGAGATATGCTTGGAAGGTCGTTGATGTATAAAAGGAAAAGGAGGGGACCAAGAACACTTCCCTGTGGTACACCAGTATCCAGGGGTCTTGTTGAGAAGGTTGTGTCATTGAAAGAGACATACATTTCTTTCTATTAGTAAGGTATGACTTAATATATGCAAGTGCATGGCCTCTTATACCATAATGATCAAACTTGAGGAGTAGGATGCTGTGGTCTACTGTATCAAAACCTTTCTTAAGGTCATTAAGAAAGCTTTTGATACAGTAGACCACAGCATCCTACTCCTGAAGATTGATCATTATGGTATAAGAGGCCATGCACTTGCATATATCAAATCATACCTTACTAATAGAAAGCAATATGTCTCTATCAGTGACACAACCATAAGCCTCCATAAGCCATGCGTGTCATAAGGGGCGACTAAAATGGTGGGAGCAAGGGGCTAGTAACCCCTTCTCCTGTATACATTACTAAATTTAAAGAGAGAAACTTTCGTTTTTCTTTTTAGGTCACCTTGCCTCGGTGGGAAACGGCCGATTTGTTGAAAGAAGAAGATATATAATGGTTTCAAATACCGACACGATGAATACAGAAATGCAGTAATGTGATCCTTTCTAAATGTGTGCTTCACTCACATAGTGGGCTTTTTCAAGTTACCAAAGTGACTTGATAAAGCAAACTGTATGCGAAATGTTGTCATTAAAGAAACAAATTTTACTGTACAGTGGATCCCCAATTTTCGTGATTTTTTCGTTATAGAATGCTGTTCAAGTGCCATTACCAAACGAATTTATTCCCATAAGGAATAATGTAAAGTAGACTAGTCCTTTTAGACCCCCAAAAATACACTTACAAAAGCATTTACAAAAATACACTTGCATAAAAGGGCGAGTTTGGAGCATCACGAACACCAGGGGTCCACTGTATTTGTGTCTTTATTCATCAGCTAATATTTGTGCTAAAAGTTAAGTCATATTGTTTGTAAAACAAATATTCTAAATGTGCATGTCTTCATATTATTCTTGTAGAAAGTTTATATTGCATATTGTTAGTCCTGGTACATTATAATTATACATGAGAAGTTTTACAGAGAGTCACCTGTTTAATTAAATGTGTGTACTGTATTTGATGTCAGTGTTGTTGCTATGTTCGTGTTGATGTTCTTAGATATTCATTGTTATTGACTGTGATACACGTTGTCTTATTACACTTTGACCACATAATGCAAATACAGTGGAACCCTGAGTTTCAGCCGTAATCCGTTCCAGGAGCTAGGCCTAAAGTCTAAGCAGTCGAAAGTCGAAGCAATATTTCCCATAAGAAATAAAGTAAATACAATTAATCCGTTCCAGACACCCAAAAATATTCACAAAAAATACATTTTTTAAAGATTAACTATAGTTTTACATACACACAGCACATATAAATATATATAAAGTAATAAATTTATAATTAAACATTTAAATAAACATTTAAAATAACATTTACTTACCTTTATTGAAGAGACTTGCTGGCATCTGGAAGATAGGGAGGAGGAGAAAGGGAGGGAGCACTCATTGTTTGGAAGGGGAATCCCTCTACATAAGAACTTCAGGTAATAAGTCCCTCTCTGAGGTTACTTCCCTTTGTCTTTTAATGCCACTAGGACCAGCTTGAGTCACTAGACCCCTGTCGCACAAAATAACTGTCAAGAGTGCTCTGTTTCTGGCGCCTCTTTAAGATGTCCCAAAATGGGACGTTGTTTTGTCACTGAACGTGTTGCAGAGATGGGTTGTTTCAGCTTGCTCAGGGTGGTATTTCTCCACGAAACTTTGCAGCTTATTCCACATTCCACACATGTCCATAAGCACTGAAGAAGGCACCTCCTTCACTCCCTCTTCTTCCTCCTCCTGTGATGCAAGTTCCTCAACTGTGGTCTGATGCTGTTCCAGATGAAGCTCTTGCAGCTCGTCAGTGGTTAGCTCTTCCCTGTGGTCGTCCACCAACTCTTCCACATCCTTGCCACTCACCTCCAACCCCAGGGACTTGCCCAATTCCACAATACCTTCCACAACAGGCAGAGGGTCGTCAGGGTCAGCCTCAAACCCTTCAAAATCCCTCTGGACGACATCTGGCCACAATTGTCTCCAAGCAGAGTTCAAAGTCCTGGAAGTCATTCCCTCCCAAGCCTTACCTATAAGGCTTATGCAGTTGTAGATACTGAAGTGATTCCTCCAGAACTCTCTTAGGGTCAATTCAGTGTCCGAGGTCACTTCAAAGCAAATTTCAAACACTGCTTTGGTGTACAGTTTTTTGAAGTTACAAATGACCTACTGGGCCATGGGCTGGATGAGAGGAGTGGTGTTAGGAGGCAAGAACTTCACTGTGATGAACCTGAAGTCCCTAGACAAAAAGTCTGCCAAGTTTGGAGGATGAGCAGGAGCATTGTCCAGTACCAGGAGGCACTTGAGTGGCAATTTCTTTTCCTGGAGGTATTTTTTCACACTGGGGTCAAACACTTCATAGACCCACTCAATGAAAATTTGCCTTGTGACCCATGCCTTATTATTAGCTTTCCACAACACACACAATCTATCCTTGATGACATTGTTTTTCTTGAACAATCTGGGATTTTCAGAGTGATACACGAGTAAAGGCTTCACTTTAAAATCCCCACTAGCGTTAGAACAAAACAAGAAAGTTAGCCTGTCTTTCATAGGCTTGTATCCTGGCAGTGCCTTTTCCTCCTGAGTAATGTAGGTCCTGTTTGGTATTTTCTTCCAAAACAGGCCTGTTTCATCACAATTAAACACTTGTTGGGGTTCAAATTTTTCAGTGTCTACTTACCCCTTAAATTTATTCACAAATTTTTCAGCCGCACGTTTGTCTGAACTGGCTGCCTCACCATGCCTTACAACACTACGCTTCTTAAATCTGTCAAACCAGCCTCTGCTGGCCTTAAACTCACTAACATCAGCACTGGTTCCAGGCATTTTCTTGACAAGATCTGCGTGCAACTGCCTTGCCTTTTCACATATGATGGCCTCGGAAATACTATCATCTGCTATCTGTTTATTGTTTATCCACACCATCAACAACTTCTCAACCTCTTCCACTGTTTTTTATTTATTTTTGGCTAACATGTCAACACCTTTCGCAACATCAGCTTCCTTAGTTCTTTTCTCTTTGCGAGGATAGAAGTGATGGTAGATTTGTTTTTCCGTACATCCTGGCAAGCTCCCCCACACGTACACCACTATCATATTTTTCTACTATCTCCTTCTTCAGTTCTATGGTATTCCTCACTTTCATTACCACAGGGGTGCCACTAGGAAGCTTCTTTGGACCCATGGTGACTTATTTCACAGTCACAATCAATAAACAAGCACTAAACACAATGAATTTATTGTGAAATGTTTGGATGAGCGCGCAGGGTAATGTTCACTCAAGGGTAAACAACGCTAGACTGGCTCACGATGCCTGCGCAGCGAGGCGGACAGGTCTGGTACACCGGCCGGAACTCGGGGACAAAATTAGGCCAAAAAAAGCAACCGAAACTCAAAGCAGCCGATACTCGGGGCGGCCAAAACTCGGGGTTTCACTGTACAGTTCATATAGGTACGTATTAGTTGCAGGAACTGTGTGTGATAGATGAAATTTTGTTCGGACTTTTAACCCCAGAGGGTTAGCCATTAAAAATAACCCAAGAAAGTCAGTGTGTCATTGAGGACTGTCTGTCTTATTTCCATTGTGGTCCTTAATTCTCGTCCTCCAGGATGCAACCCACACCAGTCTACTTACACCCAGGTACCTACTTGTTTGCTAGGTGAACAGAGACAGCAGGTGTAGGGAAACATGCCCAGTGTTTCCACCCTTGTCGGGGATTGAACCTCTGACACTCAGTGTGTGAGGCGAGAGTGTTGCCTACCAGGCCACAGGACACACTGTACTCTGTACTTCACCTAATTGTGGTTGCAGGGGTCGAGACTCAGCTCCTGGCCCCCGCCTGTGTGTGTGTGTGTGTGTACTCCTAGTTGTGGTTGCAGGAGTTGAGTCACAGCTCCTGGCCTCGTCTCTTCACTGGTCGCTACTAGGTCACACTTCCTGTGTGTGTGTGTGTGTGTGTGTGTGTGTGCGCGCGCGCACAGTGCGTATATACGCATGCATGTGTGTATTCACTCACCTATTTGTGGTTGCAGGGGTCGAGTCACAGCTCCTGGCCACATGTGTGTGTTTGTGTGTATGAGAGAGTGAGTGAGTGAGAGAGAGAGAGAGAGAGGTGAGGACCTGTTCTGATATTTCAACCACTCACTCTTTTTTCTTAGACTTGTGTAACAGAATAAATTCAAAATACAGCTTGTTTTAAGAAATAAAGGTATAGTTATTTTTTAACCATTATTCTGCCTCTGCAAGATATGCTAATACCCCTATTAGCCTGATTTAATTACATTTTGATTTGTTTTTAGTTCAGCACTCTAAAATCCTTGCACCTTTATCTGTATTCTCTCATCATAATCACATAGAGATTTCTCCTGATTACTTTATGTGAATTTGGTATTATGTGATGTCCCATGTCTATTGATAACTGTGTGTGTAATAAATGTTGTATGCAATATGTGCAGTTGCATAATGCATTGTTTGTACCACACAGGCCCTCTCTCACTGAGGTAGGTGCCCTAAAAAACAGGAAGCATTAACCATTATTCATTTATAGCTGTCTTGCAAGACGTGCACTGACATCACAATTCAAATGACCCTCTGAACTGCAACATCCCCTTCATCATGGTACAATTAATAATAATAATGATAAAGACCTAGCTGACATCAGTGATATAGTGTATAGAAAAACCATGGTTGTGCAGAGCATTTTAAGTTAATTTTGTCCTCAGGATGTGACCCCACACAAGTCTACTAACACCCAGGTACCTACTTACTGCTAGGTGAACAGGGACAGCAGGTGTCTTAAGGAAACACCCTGATGTTTCCACACGTACTGGGGATTAACCAATGGACATCACTGTGTAAGCTTGAGTGTTCTACCAATCGAGCGGCGGGAGACCATAGCCCACAGGGTGAGTATGGGGTGCATAATAAAGATAGAAAACTAACTCCTGCGCTCTGAATAAGTGGGGATGTTACCATTGTTTGGAGGGTCATTCAGTGCTGTATGACCCTTGTGGGTTTAGTGCTTAGCTTTCATTATAATAATAATCAGAGGGTCATTTGTATCATGATACTGTCTGTGCACTTTTGGCAAGACAGTTCTTGAATTAATGAGGGTGAATGTTTCCTTTCTTCGGAGATGAGGCTACCTTACCTTGGTTAAGGATGGGCAGTGTGGCAAAAACAAGGGGGCAAAAAAAAAAAAAAATTTCTGAGGATTCTTATTATGCACCATTAAGTGATGGTTGGCTGATTGAACCTGGTACAGCTGCCATGGACTGGAAATACATCTCTTGCAAAAAACCAAGAACACTTTAAACTATTATAAAAGGACATGGACATGAGAAAACTGACTAGGAATTCGCACCACCAACTGGTAAAACATGGAGTAATATACAGTGGACCCCCGGTTAACGGCCGGCTCCAAACACTAACATTTATGTAAGTGTATTTTTTTAAGTGCTTTTGTAAGTGTATGTTTGGGGGTCCAAAAAGACTACTCTAATTTACATTATTCCTTATGTTAATAAATTCGTTCGGTAACAGCATTCTGGAACGAATTATGGCCGTTAACCGGGGGTCCACTGTATAGCTATAAACTAAGGTATACCTGGAAGGGGTTTCGAGGGCCAATGCCCCTGCGACCCAGGCCATGACCAGACCTCACGGTGGATCAGAGCCTGCTGACCACACATAAGCCGATGTACGAATCACAACTCGGCTGGTCAGGTACTGACTTTAGGTGCCTGTCCAGCTCCTCCTTGAAGGCAGCCAAAGGTCTATTAGTAATCCCCCTTATGTATGCTGGGAGGCAGTTGAACAGTCTTGGGCCCCTGACACTTATTGTATTGTCTCAATGTACTCGTGGCACCCCAGCTTTTCATTAGGGGGATGTTGCTTCTCCTACTGAGTATTGCTTTCGTAGCAAGCGATTTTAGTGTACAGACTTGGGACTACAAGTCTCCTCTAGTATTTTCTAAGTGTATATTTTCATATATCTTTTTCAGCTGCATTCCAGGGAGAACAAATCAAGGGACTTCAACCGTTCCCAGTAATTTAGGTGTGTTATCATACTTATACGTGCCGTGAAAGTTCTCTGTATATTCTCAAGGTCTGCAATTTCACCAGCCTTCAAAGGGGCCGTTAGTGTACAGTAATATTCCAGCCTAGAGAAAACAAGTGATTTGAAGAGAATCATCATGGGCTTTGCATCTCTAGTTTTGAAGGTTCTCATTATCCATCCTATGATTTTCCTAGTAGATGTGGTAGATACATTGTTATGATCTTTGAAAGTGAGAAACTATGACATTATCACTCCCCAACCCTTCGCATTAGTTTTTTGCTCTATTGTGTGGTTGAAATTTGTTTTATACTCCAATACACAGTTTATTTCCTTGAGTTTTCCATAGCAGAGCAATTGAAATTTGTCTTCATTGAACTTCATAGTTTTCTGCAGCCCATCTAAAGATTTGACTGATGTATGCTTCCAGTGTCTTCAATGGATGACACTGTCATACAAATTCAGGTATCATCCACAAAGGAGGACACTGTGTTGTGGCTTACATCTGTCTGTGTCAGATACTATAAGGATGAGGAACAGGATGGGAATGAGTACTGTACCTTGTGGAACAAGAGCTTTTCACTGTAGCTGCCTCTGACTTTAGTGTTTACTATTACTCTTTGTGTTCTATTTGTTAGAAAGTTATAGATCCATCTACCCACTTTTCTGTTATTCCTTTATCATGCATTTTGTGTACTATTACACCATGATCACACTTGTCGAAGGCTTTCGCAAAGTCTGTGTATACCACATCTGCATTTTGTTTGTCCTCCATTATTATTATTATTATTATAGTGGTCCAGTAGTTGTGAGAGGCAGGGGCGATGGGTATATAAATGGGTGGTGATCTTGCTTCTGAGAACCATTTCAAAGATTTTTTTTATGATGTGGGACGATAGTGCTATCAGTCTGTAATTCTTTGCAATTGCTTTACTGCCACTTTTGTGGAGTGGGGCTATATCTGTTGTTTTTAGTGACTGTGAGATGACCCCTTGATCAAGGAATTGGACATAGGCTTCCCTTCCTCGAATCAAACCTGATTACCTTCTGTTCCTCCCACTCTGTATGAATCCCTTATGGATTTAGTGCTTACCTGAATATAATAATTATAATAGCGATTATCAAGGTGTTAACTTGTAGGGCTAAAGCAATGCGGCCTGGTTATGAATTTCTTAGCTGATGATACAAATTAGTAATAAATGACATTACACAATGCATTAACTTAATGGCGATTGGGATCGTAACTAGTACCATGTATATACATTAACATGCTTCAACACTTGTATCCCTCAGCACACACTCAGTATCACTCAGCGAGTCAGCACTCTCATTATCCCTCACAGCGCTGTATGACCCTGGTGGTTTAGCGCTTAGATTTGATTATAATAATCAGTATCCCTCAGCATTCTCAGTATCCTTCAACACTCACTTTCAGTATCCCCCTCCATCACCAATTCCATTCCTGCATTACATTCAATGTACATTTGGCCCATTTTAGAGTATGCGGTACCAGCGTGGAGCCTGGAGTTTACCTGGAGAGAGTTCCAAGGGTCAACGCCCCCGTGGCCCGGTCTGTGACCAGGCTTCGTGGTGGATCAGGGCCCGATCAACCAGGCTGTTACTGCTGGCCACACACAATCCAACATACGAACTACAGCCTGGCTGGTCAGGTACCGACTTTAGGTGACTGTCCAGTGCCTGCTTGAAGACAGCCAGGGGTCTATTGGTAATCCCCCTTATGTATGCTGGGAGGCAGTTGAACAGTCTTGGGCCCCTGACACTTATTGTGTCGTCTCTTAACGTGCTAGTGGCACCCCTGCTTTTCATTGGGGGGATGTTGCATCGTCTGCAGAGTCTTTTGCTTTCATAGGGAGTGATTTTCGTGTGCAAGTTTGGTACTAATCCCTCTAGGATTTCTCAAGTGTATATAATCATGTATCTCTTCCGCCTGCATTCTAGGGAGTACAGGTTTAGGAACTTCAAGCATTCCCAGTAATTGAGGTGTTTTATCATAGTTATGCATGCCTTGAAGGTTCTCTGCACATTTTCTAGGTCAGCAATTTCACCTGCCTTGAAAGGTGCTGTTAGTGTGCAGCAATATTCCAGCCTAGATAGAACAAGCGACCAAAGAGTGTCATCATGGGCTTGGCATCCCTGGTTTTGAAGGTTCTCTCTATCCATCCTGTCATTGATGTGATTGATACAATGTTTTGGTCCTTGAAGGTGAGATCCTCTGACATGATCACTCCCAGGTCTTTGACATTAGTTTTTTGCTCTATTGTGTGGTTGGAATTTGTTTTATACTCTGATGAAGTTTTAATTTTCTCACGTTTACCATATCGGAGTAATTGAAATTTCTCATCGTTGAACTTCATATTGTTTTCTGTAGCTCACTCCCCTGTGGTTTAGCGCTTCCATTTGATTATCATAATAATAATAATCTGTAGCTCATTTAAAGATTTGGCTGATGTCTGCCTGGAGCCTTGCAGTGTCTTCAATGGAGGACACTGTCATGCAGATTTGGGTGTCATCTGCAAAGGAAGACACGGCACTGTGGCTTATATCCCTGTCTATGTCCGATATGGGAATGAGGAACAAGATGGGAGCGAGTACTGTGCCTTGTGGAACAGAGCTTTTCACTGTAGCTGCCTCAGACTTTACTCTGTTGACTACTCTTTGTGTTCTACTTGTTAGGAAATTATAGATCCATCTACCAACTTTCAACTTTTCCTGTTATTCCTTCATCACGCATTTTATGTGCTATTACACCATGGTCACACTTGTCAAAAGCTTTTGCAAAGTCTGTGTATATTACATCTGCATTCTGTTTGTCTTCTAGAGCATCCAGAACCTTGTTGTAATGGTTCAGTAGTTGGGACAGACAGGAGCGATCTGCTCTAAACCCATGCTGCCCTGGGTTGTGTAACTGATGGGTATCTAGATGGGTGGCGATCTTGCTTCTTAGAACCCTTTCAAATTTTTTTTATGATATGGGATGTTAGCGCTATTGGTCTGTAGTTCTTTGCTATTGCTTTACTGCCCCCTTTGTGGGGTGGGGCTATGTGTTATTTTTAGTAACTGTGGGACAACCCCAGTGTCCCTGCTCCCTCTCCATAGGATGTTAAAAGCATGTGATAGGAGCTTCTTGCAGTTCTTGATGAACATGGAGTTCCATGAGTCTGGGCCTGTGGCAGAGTGCATAGGCATGTCATTTATCGCCTTTTCAAAGTCATTCGGGGTCAGGATAATATCAGATAGATGTGTGTCTACCAAATTCTGTCTCTCATAAAAAATTCATTTAGGTCTTCGATTCTCATTCTGGTTAGCAGCTCGTAAAAACCGAGTCATATTGGGACTTTAGTAGCTCACTCATTTCCTTGCTGTCATCTGTGTACTACCCATCCTGTTTAAGTAGGGGCCCAATACTGGATGTTGTTCTCGACTTTGATTTGGCATAAGAAAAGAAATACTTTGGGTTTCTTTCAATTTCATTTATGGCTTTTAGTTCTTCCCGTGTTTCTTGACTCTTGTAAGATTCCTTTAGATTTAGTTCGATGGTTTCTATTTCTCTGACCAGTGTCTCCCTACGTATTTCAGATATACTGGCCTCCTGTAGCTGTTCTGTTTTCTTTGCCTTCGCCTGTATAGGGAGTGCCTTTCTCTTTCTAGTTTACATCTCCTTTTCCTTAAGGGAATATGCCTTGAGCATACCTCAAGTGCCACAGAGTTAATTTGTTCTAGACATAGGTTGGGATCCGTGTTGTTAGGCTATCTTCCCAGTTTATATAATTTAGGACTTGGTTTACTTGGTCCCACCTGAAGCTTGTAAAAAAACTAGAGAAGATCCATTGGTATGCAATGAGATTACTGTGGGAACTGAGTATGATGAATTATTAAGAGAGAATTAAGACCCTTCAAGGGGATGTAGATAAATGGTTCAGAGAACTGACAAGTTTATAAATTAGACATATGTGCAACACTTTGGTGTGTCTATTGTGCAAACATTTTGCCACAATGGCTTCATCAGTTCAATACAAAGAAGGGTGAAGATTAGAAGGATTTTGAGGTAATAAGTCTCTCAGCCTGGAGTTATGTAATCGGTCCATCAGTCTTGATAAGAATACGGCAAATGCGCAAAGAAGGGGCTTATATAGTGCAGACGGGCGAGTTGAACCAGGTCTGCAGTATTAACCCCCTTTCCTAGTTGATCAGGCACTGATCCACCATGAGGCCTGGTCACAGACCGGGCTGCGGGGGCGTTGACCCCCGGAACCCTCTCCAGGTATACTCTAGGGAGGTTCCTTGATGCTGGTGAGGGGCTCTTGATCTAGGGAATTGGATCTGTGCTCCGGTTCCCTGTATTGAGCCTGAATACCTTTCATCCCCCCCCACATGCACTGTATAATCCTACGGGCTTAGAGCTCCCCATGATTATAATAATAATAATAATAACAACCCCTTCGCACATATGCTGTATTCTTATTAAGACTGATGGACCGATTAAATCGACTGCAGGCTGAGGGACTGATTACCTCAAACTCCTGATCTTCACCCTTCTTTGTATTGAACTGATGAAGCCAGTGTGTGTCAAAACATTTCCACAATAAAGATACCTAAGTGTTACACATGTCTTAATTTATCACCCCTTGAAGGGAGTCGCCTCGATACTAGTGAGGGACTCTTAATCTAAAGGAATTGGCGCTACCATTCCTATCTTTGGAGAGTTGGTTTGCCTTCCATTTCTCAATGAGAATTTAGCTCTCTCACACATGAAATAAAAAAAAAATTAAGAGGCAATAAAATCATACTAACAATACTAGAAGAGAGGAGTGCTAAAAAAACATGATAATACAATACAAAAATACTCAGGAGGATTATAGAGGGGTTGAGATACAGAAAGAACTAGCGGGGTATAGATGCAGGAATGGTCCTGTTTTTGTTCTAGTAGGTTCTCCAGGCGCGTACTTCCAGCATGATTCTTCTAGAACCATATGGTGACCCGACTCCCGGAGTGCAATAGCAAGGTAAGTAAGTTTATTCAGGAATACTGGTTTAGCGCTTCTATTTGATTATAATAATAATAATAATTCGAATACACAAATAATTTATTAGATATCAACATACACTATGTGATGATAAACAGTATTACTAATATGTCATTGGATACTAGTATAGCATCAACTATAAGTACTTTAATAAATATTAACAAGGTAATATAATAACTAATTAAAAGTTAAATTGATCTTAAATTATTTCCATTGGGGTACAGGAGAAAAGTCTCAATACTGTTTGGGTGCCGATTTATAACATGGCGGGAACTCTGGCGTGTCGTAGTCATGTAGGAGGGACTTCGCACGAGCACCAGGGAGCCTTAAGCCTTGGCGTCAGCCACTACTATATGGCAAAATAGCTGCTTGGGCGTAGCATTTTGTCCACGGACGGATCAGCTCAGCTAATCCCTTTCTCAAAGGTGCTGTTCTGGTGGACCTCAGGAGTATAAAGCTATAACCCTTGTGGTTTAGCGCTTCTTTTGATTATAATAATAATAATAATTTGATTATAATAGCTGTATAACCCCTGTGGTTTAGCGCTTCTATTTGATTATAATAATAATTTGATTATAATAATAATAATCAGGAGTATAAAGTTCAGGTCAGGCTTCAAAGACATTTTTCTAATCAGCAATAAAAGAGTAGAATAGACTGCCTGCACATGTCATAACTGAACCAGTTCAAGAAGAGAGCCAAAATATACCTCATGAATAAGGCTACAGACAGGGAGGAGTGATTTCTTGTTTGAAAATAACTAATTTCATCTCCCCCAATATATCTTATTTTATTGTAACTGCTTTTACATAGTTAAGATACTTACCTGTTTTAACTTTTAAATATAAATAATAATTATCACAAGGACCCCAATGGAAATAAGTCACTCTGACTTTTTGGGGTTATCCTGGAGGTTCTCTACACATATGCTGCTATGTATGATAATCTATGTAACTGTATTTGTGTATACCTGAATAAACTTACTGAGGAAACTTTTTTTGGTAATTTGGATGAAATTCATAGAGGTGTTTCCCCTCAACCTCGTCCGAAACTTTGTCTACACTAACATTGTATCGAGCTAGGATTATGTCCAAATTTAAAATGAATATAGTATATGAGTGGAAATAGTGATAATGATTAATAAAATTAAATTAACTTATCAGTAGTGATCAAGGAGAAATAATTAGCGAAATATTAGCGCTAAATTCCCTCTAGCTAGTCGCCTTGATACTGGTCAGGAACTCATGATCAAAGAAACATAACCTATCTTTCCTTTCCTTTCCTCGGATCGAACCTGATTGCCTCCCATCGCCTCAGGCGTTGTAGGACCCCTTTGGGTTTAGCGCTTCTCCCCAAGAATGTATAACAGTGCTAAGTCGAGTTGGAAGCCAAAGACGAGAGTTAAGACACTTTGACAATCAGCTGTTCGGGGCGCTGCTCACTGGAGCAGATTTTCTTTATATTTTGTGTAGATCACAATCTGGGGAACCTGCCATAGTCATATAACTCTACAATGATACATTGCTGAGTGTGTCCGCCTCAGTATGGATGGTGTGGACAGGTGAGTAGCCTGAAATATGTTGCTGACACTGTGTATACAGTTTCATTTAACAGGTACCTCAGGTGTGTCCAATATAATTACTAGACGAAAGTAAATATATAAATTACTTTTATGTGCTATATAATTTTACGAATGATGTAAATATACCTAAATAAATATAAATTTCTTAAATGTGCTGGTATATTATTTTTAAGAATGATGTAAATGTGTCTTACTAAATTAGGTACAAAAACATTGGGATCCAAATGGAATTGAATGATGTTGATGAATTGTAGTGAATATAATAACATTAGTGAGCACTGTAGTAGGCCTACTGGGCCATGCTAGGCAGGTCTAACTCGCACCCACTCATATACCCGTCCATCCTATATTTAAAGCTACCCAGGGTTCTCCTTAGTGACGTTACCTGGGAGCTTAAGACACATGTACAACATTTGATATACTTCAGTTTGGGCGAAGATTTTATTCGGATAACCCATTAAATCACTGTCATGAGAATGTTTGGCTTATTTCCATTCCTCCAGTCCTCTCCCCCAAGTTGGCTAGCACCCGGGTACCTATTTGCTGCTTAGTTAACAGGGACAGCAGGTGTAAGTTAGTGTATTTAGGCACAAGTACACATAACTACAATTATCATACATAGTGTAAATTACCTAGGATAACCCCCCAAAAAAGTGATTAAGGAACTATGCCCAGTGTGTCCACTCATCTGGAGATTGAACCGTGTTTCTATCGTGTGAGCTCAGGCTGCTACCTGTTGAGCTATGAATCATTTGATAATTCAGGTTGTGATCCCTTTGATAATTTTATTAATTATACAGTAGTTGGGCCAAGGCTGTGTGATGACTGTGGTGTTCTGTTCAGAAGACAATTAGTGTGTAAAGAGGCACCTGAGTTCCTCTGTCTCCTAATAGGTTTATTTTTCCCCTATAATCTACCTTGTCCATAATTACTATCATATTTGCAAATGCGATAATTATGGACAAGGTAGATTATAGGGAAAAATAACATATTAGAAGACAGGGGAACTGACATGCCCCTAATACGTACCTATATACCTTGAAAAGCTTAAAACGCAGATTCTTGTATTAGCCTGACTGGCCCTTTAGAGGATGAAGGATCAAGCTGCCTCCAATTCTTGCACTGAAGGACCCACATGGGTTTAGCACTTCTTATAAAGAAATTAATTATAATTAAAATATACTACACATGTCAGCTAGGTTAGGTAATGTTCGTCAAGAAACAGGACAAATGTTACCTGACGTGGGTCTTAGTCATATGATTACCCGCAGTTGGAGCGTTTGGTCATCTGACCAAGGCCTTCCGCTGGCTTACCAGTCCACCTCTTTAAAAATTTTATTTATGATTATAACCATTCAGTTGGATAAGGTCTGGTTAACCATGGGAACAAATCATTACCTAAGATCTAAGATTCTCTTTCTTGGATCAAACTACAGTAATTGCCACCTGTTCCTCAGGCACTGTACGATGGCTTCAGGATTAGTAGCACCTACCCTTGAATATATGTAATAATAATTTACCCACGATTGATTTGCTGTTTTAATTTTTCTTCCTGTAGGTCCTTTACTTTGAAGTTTGAATAATTTTTTTTGGCTATAAGTTTGTCGTCGTCGTCTTAGTTACTA
>WNWK01002181.1:217500-223675 GCA_009830355.1 Cherax destructor
GAGTTGTTAAATGTTGATGAAGACAGGGAAGCTGTGATTTCGTGTATAGGGCAAGGAGGAATAACATCTTGTAGGAGTGTGGAAGAGCCAGTTGTGAGTGTGGGGAAAGTTCGTGAGGCAGTGGGTAGAATGAAAGGGGGTAAGGCAGCTGGGATTGATGGGATAAAGATAGAAATGTTAAAAGCAGGTGGGGATATAGTTTTGGAGGGGTTGGTGCTATTATTTAATAAATGTATGGAAGAGGGTAAGGTACCTAGGGATTGGCAGAGAGCATGTATTTTTCCTTTGTATAAAGGCAAAGGGGACAAAAGAGAGTGCAATAATTATAGGGGAAATAAGTCTGTTGAGTGTACCTGTGTAAGACACAAAGCAGGATAGCAGATGAACAAGGGGGCTTTAGGAAAGGTAGGGGATGTGTAGACCAAGTGTTTACAGTGAAACATATAGGTGAACAGTATTTGATAAGGGTAAAGAGGTTTTTGTGGCATTTATGGATTTGGAAAAGGCTATGATAGGGTGGATAGGGGGCAATGTGCAGATGTTGCAGGTGTATGGAATAGGAGGTAGGTTACTGAAAGCAGTGAAGAGTTTTTATGAGGATAGTGAGGCTCAGGTTAGGTGTGTAGGAGGGAGGGGACTATTTCCCAGTAAAAGTGGGCCTTAGACAAGGATTGTGATGTCACCGTGGTTGTTCAATATATTTATAGATGGGGTTGTAAGAGAAGTGAATGCGAGGGTCTTGGCAAGAGGTGTGGGTTAAAAGATAAAGAATCAAATACAAAGTGGGAGTTATCACAGTTGCTTTTTGCTGATGACACTGTGCTTTGGGAGATTCTGAAGAGAAGTTGCAGCGGTTGGTGGATGAATTTGGTAGGGTGTGTAAAAGAAGAAAATTGGAGGTGAATATAGGAAAGAGTAAGGTGATGAGGATAACAAAAAGTGTAGGTGACGAAAGATTGGATATCAGATTGGAGGGAGAGAGTATGGAGGAGGTGAATGTATTCAGATATTTGGGAGTGGACATGTCAGCAGATGGGTCTATGAAGGATGAGGTGAATCATAGAATTGATGAGGGGAAAAGGGTGAGTGGAGCACTTCGGAGTCTGTGGAGACAAAGAACTTTGTCCATGGAAGTAAAGAGGGGAATGTATGAGAGTATAGTTATACCAACACTCTTATATGGGTGTGAAGCATGGGTGATGAATGTTGCAACGAGAAGGCTGGAGGCAGTGGAGATGTCATGTCTGAGGTCAATGTGTGGTGTGAATATAATGCAGAGAATTCGAGTTTGCAAATTAGGAGGAGGTGCAGGATTACCAAAACTATTATCCAGAGAGCTGAGGAGGGGTTGTTGAGGTGGTTCGGACATGTAGAGAGAATGGAACGAGACAGAATGACTTCGAGAGTGTAGAGTAGTGGAGGGAAGGCGGGGTAGGGGTCGGCCTAGGAAAGGCTGGAGGGAGGGGGTAAAGGAGGTTTTGTGTGCGAGGGGCTTGGACTTCCAGCAAGCATGTGTGAGTGTATTTGATAGGAGTGAATGGAGATAAATGGTTTTTAATACTTGACGTGCTGTTGGAGTGTGAGTAAAGTAACATTTATGAAGGGATTCAGGGAAACCGGCAGGCCGGACTTGAGTCCTGGAGATGGGAAGTACAGTGTCTGCACTCTGAAGGAGGGGTGTTAATGTTGCAGTTTTATAACTGTAGTGTAAAGCACCCCTCTGGCAAGACAGTGATGGAGTGAATGATGAAAGTTTTTCTTTTTTGGGCCACCCTGCCTTGGTGGGAATCGGCCGATGTGTTAATAAAAATAAAAATAACAAAATTGGGTGGAGTTTAGCAGCAGATAACTCCTTCATTAAAAGAATAATTAGCTGCAGCCAGTACTACAGTAAGAGCACTTGTGCTTGTTAGCTCTCCATGACTAGTCAAAACTTGTTCATCCACTTAAGAAAGCACCTTGTGAACAATAAATATAGCCTGTGATTGAACATGGTGTGACTAAACTTCTAATGTATTTTTCTTGGGAGTTTTCTCAGCATTTGTCTAGAAGGTTACTTAAAAAAAAAAAAAAAAAAAAATTTTACAGTACAGTACTAGAAGACAGTACACTATTTGTAAATCTAATGGTGCTAAGCATACATACCAGTCACATATATTATTGCATTTTATTTTGTCTGCAGAGCAAGCTCTGTTTTGCAGAGATAATTAAAATGTTATAATTTTATGTTATAGGGTAAAAATGGGGTCAAAAGTACATAACAGTGGAATTTTGTCTTTTATGACAATGGTATAATTAAAGTTTTCAGGGAGTAATCTTTGTACATACACAAATAACCCGCATATAGTAAAGTAAATTTTATTTCATTGCAGATTACATAGGTATTGGTAGTTACAATGTAAATTGAGTGCAAGGAGAGCCACTGACATGCCATGGCATTAGGGGCAGCTTAATCTAGTAACTTAAAGACTATGTACTTAATATTAGAGAAATTTATTGAGTTTATTCTAGTTAAAAATTGTTTTCAAAATTACAATATGATGAAATTTTACTGTTTAAATTATTATATGATGATATTAGATTGTTACAGGTGTTTAGATTCTCGAATGGTAATATGGAATTGAGATTATAGAAGAGAGGAGCTTACGACAACGTTAGTCGGACCGAAACGTCGTCGTAAGCTCCTCTCTTCTATATGCGGGTTATTTGTGTATTGTTCCAGTCACAGTATTGTGCCTTTTTTTTGTTAATTTTTGTACATGATTGTGTACTTAGGTACTTTATACCCAACAAATAAATTTTTAAACATTGTGAAATAGATAATTTTTTTCATTAAAAGTTTCTGCTACAGCAGTTTTAATGTATAAATGTTTCATTACTTTTCTGTTGGCATTTATAAAATCTTTGCCTTTTTTTTATATATATAAATTATACAAAGTGCTCTGAATAAGAATTAGACAAGTGACATTGACAAAGCAATTGTTTTTAATTTTTATTATATAAATGTAAAGCTTGAACCTTCCCTTTTTTGGAATATAAAAACCATATTCTCTACTGTATAAATTTAAGGATGTACTGCATACTAGTTAAAAAAAATCAATATATCCTGTCTAAAATAACTCGTCTAGAATACAGGTACGTACAGTACATGTACGTACTTGGGTCACCTGCCAGGGCAGGGTGACCCAAAAAGGAAACACATTTACCATCATTCATTCAGTCACTGTCTTGCCAGAAGTGTACCAACACCACAGTCAGTTTACTCTTTGTATGTGGTGTATAAAATCAATTTGCACTTTTATCATACAGCAGTATCCTGTGATAAGAATTGGTCTGCCAGACATCCGACAAATCATAAAGCGACGTTATCTCCTGAGACAAGTGGTAAGTAGGTGTGAATTATTGAACATGTTATGGAATGTGAAGATAATGATAGTACAGTGGTACCTCGGTTAACGATATTTTTTCGTTCCAGAATGCTGTTCAAGTGCCATTACCAAACGAATTTATCCCCATAAGGAATAATGTAAAATAGACTAGTCCTTTTAGACCCCCAAAAATACACTTACAAAAGCATTTAAAAAAATAAACTTACATAAAAGGGCGAGTTTGGGGACCATCGTTAACCGAGGTACTACTGTATGTTGTTTGCTTTGTTAGCTGGCAAGATAATAACTCTACACCAGTTGGTGATAATTACTGACAAGAAAATGTATAATTGTATACATATGCAAATATGCACATGCAGGCATGCACATACACACCTACAGGCATGTGCATGCACACGTGCATACATAGCATACAGCATGGGCAGAGAGAGAGACCTCAAATATCAGAAAATGAAAAGGACCTGGGTTGACTGTAACACCAAATATATCACCAGAAATGCATGTAAACTATATAACATCAGCAGTATATGCAAGATTAACAAATATCAGAACAGCATTCAGGAACTTTAACATATGTTAGGTCAATCATTGGGTATATGGAGCCTGCACCTGGTTGAAAAGGACTAAAGGTTTGCAACCAGATTTGTACTGTAACTGGGAGGAATTCTCTAGGGAAAGGTTGAAGGAACTGAATCTAGCAACTGTGGTAGAGAATAGGACATTGGGAAATCATGATTACAATATACAAAATCGTAAAAAGAATTGATAGGGCAATTAAGGACACAGGTGGAAGCTGAAGACTGATGACCTAGAGCGGTGTAAGGAAGTATTTCTTAGTGGAATGACTTGGATGGGGCAGTTGTGAAGGCAAACTCGGTACATTACACAATTTCAAGAGTAGATATAATAATGCCCAAGAGGTAAGAAATCAATGATGCTGATATAACTAGTATGGGAAGCAAGGCCAGGAGCTGAATCTCAACCCCTGCAAATACAGCTTGTAATTACGTACAACTCGCTGAGTGGACGCATGCACATACACGTGTTCATGCACAGTGAGTGTATGTATATGCACTGTGCTATATTTGTACAATTTAATGGTTTTGAATTATATGATTGAAAGTTTTCTGAAAATTTAATTTTCTAATTGTGCACTGTTATTAGCTTCTAATAAATTCATATTATTTACATAAGTATTGGAATTGTTTTTGTGTGTGTGTATTTCTTTTCTAATATATATACAGTGGTACCTCGACTTACGATATTTTTTCATTCCAGAATGCTGTTCAAGTGCCATTACCAAACGAATTTATCCCCATAAGGAATGATGTAAAATAGACTAGTCCTTTTAGACCCCCAAAATTACACTTACAGAAGCATTTAAAAAAATAAACTTACATAAAAGGGTGAGTTTGGGGACCATCGTAAGTCGAGGTACCACTATATATATATATATATATTTTTTTTTTTTTTTTTTTTTTTTTTCAACAAGTCGGCCGTCTCCCACCGAGGCAGGGTGACCCAAAAAGAAAGAAAATCCCCAAAAAGAAAAACTTTCATCATCATTCAACACTTTCACCACACTCATACATAATCACTGTCTTTGCAGAGGAGTCAGATACGACAGCTGAGAAAAGTCCCTCCCAGCTGTCACTATCTCAGACCCTCCTTTAAAGTGCAGGCATTGTACTTCCCATTTCCAGGACTCAAGTCCAACTAAATCAATTAACTGGTTTCCTGAATCCCTTCACACAATGTTACCCTGCTCACACTCCAACAGATCGTCATGTCCCAAAAACCATTCGTCTCCATTCACTCCTATCTAACACGCTCACACATGCTTGCTGGAAGTCCAAGCCCTCGCCCACAAAACCTCCTTTACCCCTTCCTCCAACCTTTTCTAGGACGACCCCTACCCCGCCTTCCTTCCCCTACAGATTTATACGCTCTCCAAGTCATTCTACTTTGGTCCATTCTCTAAATGACCAAACCACCTCAACAACCCTCTTCAGCCCTCTGACAAATACTTTTAGTAACTCCACACCTTCTCCTAATTTCCACATTCGAATTTTCTGCATAATATTTACACTACACATTGCCCTTAGACAGGACATCTCCACTGCCTCCAGCCTCCCTCGCTGCAGCATTTGCAACCCATGCTTCACACCCATATAAGAGTGTTGGTACCACTATACTTTCGTACATTCCCTTCTTTGCCTCCATGGATAACGTTTTGTCTCCACAGATACCTCAATGCACCACTCACCTTTTTTCCTTCATCAATTCTATGATTAACCTCATCCTTCATAAACCCATCCGCTGAACATCAACTCCCAAATATCTGAAAACATTTACTTCTTCCATAATCCCTCTCTCCAATGTGATATCCAATTTTTCTTTATTTAAATCGTTTGATACCCTCATCACCTTACTCTTATCTATGTTCACTTTTAACTTTCTACCTTTACACACTCTCCCAAACTGTCCACTAACCTTTGCAACTTTTCTTTAGAATCTCCCATAAGCACAGTATCATCAGCAAAAGTAACTGTGTCAACTCCCATTTTGCATTTAATTCTCCATAATTTAATCCCACCTCTCCCCAACACCCTAGCATTTACCTTTTACAACCCCATCTATAAATATATTAAACAACCATGGTGACATTACACAACCCTGTCTAAGACCTACTTTTACCGGGAAGTAATCTCCCCTCTCCTACACACCCTAACCTGAGCCTCACTATCCTCATAAAAACTCTTTACAGCCTTCAGTAACTTACTACC
>WNWK01002182.1:0-5000 GCA_009830355.1 Cherax destructor
GGGGGAGAGGTGGGTGGAGGGAGCAGGGGAAATAGTGTGTGGGCCTGTGTGTGTGTGTTAGTTTTGTGTGTGTATGTGTATGTGTGTGTGTGTGTTAGTTTTGTGTGTGTGTGCACGTTAGTTTTGTGTGTGTTAGTTTTGTGTGTGTGTGTGTTAGTTTTGTGTGTGTGTGTGTTATTTTTTTTTTTTGTGTGTGTGTTAGTTTTGTGTGTATGTATGTGTGTGTGTGTGTATGTTTGTGTGTGTATGTATGTGTGAATAGTAGTGGTGAAATTGTGTTATGGTGTATGAGTGTGTATGTGGAGTTTGCGAGTGACACGTTGTCTGCAGTGCTTCTCTACCTGGCCTGACCTGACACACCTGACCTACCAGTTAATGTGTGTGTGTGTGTGTGTGTGTGGAACTATATGTGTGTGGATTTATTGTGTGAAAAGTAGTGGTGAAATTGTGTTATGTGTATGAGTGGTATGTGAGGTCTCAGAGAACACGTAGTCTACAGTGCTCCTCTACCTGGCCTGACCTGACACACCTGATCTACCAGTTAATGTATTCTATGATTCACCTGTCTGCTCGCCCTTTTCTACTAGAAATTACCAATTGCTATTTGTTACTGAGTACTTGATATCCTATTCCTTATCTTACTATGAGAGTTGACCGTTCACAAACAGCTTAGCGGTTAGGTAATTGGAACTTACTCCGACACCCGAAAACCACGCATAGGTGAATACTTGCGATGCGATGCAGCTGTCCAGCGTGTAGTATCCTGTAGATTGTCCAACTCGATGTGATGTTCTGGCGTATATCCACTTTCGTTTCTTGTCGATATATAATATAACCTATTCACTGAATTTCTTTCGCTTGTCACATATTAATTTCACTTTATTATCTAGGGTGACACACGTGGCAACGTCGCCTGGAGCACACTAGGCCCACTGATCCCGCCTCCAAATATTTATTTCTAGATCACTTATAAAATTATGGCTCTCCCCACACTTATGTGGCTCAGGGCAACTCGTAAATCACTTCAAGGGTTGTTCACTACCCTGACACACTTGATAACCCCTGCAGTACCCTGGTGTAGCCCTCAAAAACACTTATTTGCACAGAAACCTACAAGTTGCGACTGACCCGCACGGCGTCCCTACTGTGTGTGTGTGTGCGCGTATGTGTGTGTGTGTGTGCGAGTATATATGTGTGTGTGTGTGTGTGTGTGTGTGTACTCACCTAATTGTGGTTGCAGGGGTCGAGACTCAGCTCCTGGCTCCGCCTCTTCGCTGTCTGCTACTGGGTCTCTGCTCTCCCTGCTCCATGAGCTTTATCATACCTCGTCTTAAAACTATGTATGGTTCCTGCCTCCACTATATCTTTATGTGTGTGTGTGTGTTTGTGTGTGCGTAGAGCGGCATTACCCGTTGCTGACCTCTTGCGCACTATCATACCCTCTCTTCAAACGGTGTATCAGACTTACCTTCAACACTTCCACATCCAGTTTACTCAACTTCCTATTTAAAGAGTTTAAAGTAGCATTTCATAACATCTCCGTCACTCTTCTTTATTTCTTTAACTTCTTTCTCTATAGCTGATTCCTGTTCTTCATATTGTCTCTCTTCATCTGCTATATCAGCTCCTTTGAGTATGTTGTACACACACACACATACACACACACACACACACACACACACACAGAGGCAGGTTCCATACATAGCTTTAAGAAGAGGTATGATAAAGCTCATGACCCAGGGAGAGTGACCCGGTAGCGGCCAGTGAAGAGGCGGGGCCAGGACTGTGACTCGACCCCTACAACCACAACTAGGTGAGTACACACACACAGGGGTCTGTCAGTAGTCGCACAGTAACTCAATTATCACCTCAGAGTGAAGGAATTAAATTATTTTAAAGACTTGGGATGGATTGGCCGTGATTGTGACTCATTCAAGAGCGATTAGTTGAGTGAGACAACTCTTATTGTTTTGTGATAAATGTTGGGGTAGTGTCTCTCATGTAGGAGAGAGAGAGAGAGAGAGAGAGAGAGAGAGAGAGAGAGAGAGAGGACAGACACATAGGAAGACTGCAGCAGCAGTAGCATCAACAGTAGCAACACAAGCAACAACAGCTACAGCAGCAGTAGGAGAAATAACAGTAGCACCGACAGCAGCATCAACAGCAACAGCAGCAGCAACAACTACTGGGAAGCAACATGATATAAGAGGAGGAGGAAGAGGGTACAGCCTGATACCAGGTGGCCTTGACGTAGCAACGACCCCTGAAGGGAGGGCTACCTTGACGTTGCAACGACCCCTGAAGGGAGGGCTACCTTGACGTTGCAACGACCCCTGAAGGGAGGGCTACCTTGACGTAGCAACGACCCCGGAAGGGAGGGCTACCTTGACGTAGCAACGACCCCTGAAGGGAGAGCTACTTTGACGTAGCAACTACCCCTGAAGGGAGGGCTACCTTGACGTAGCAACGACCCCTGAAGGGAGGGCTAACTTGACGTAACAACGACCCCTGAAGGGAGGGCTACCTTGACGTAGCAACGACCCCTGAAGGGAGGGCTACCTTGACGTTGCAACGACCCCGGAAGGTAGGGCTACCTTGACGTAGCAACGACCCCTGAAGGGAGGGCTACCTTGACGTTGCAACGACCCCTGAAGGGAGGGCTACCTTGACGTAGCAACGACCCCTTAAGAGAGGGCTACCTTGACGTAGCAACGACCCCTGAAGAGAGGGCTACCTTGACGTAGCAACGACCCCTGAAGGGAGGGCTACCTTGACGTTGCAACGACCCCTGAAGGGAGGGCTACCTTGACGTTGCAACGACCCCTGAAGGGAGGGCTACCTTGACGTAGCAACGACCCCTGAAGGGAGGGCTACCTTGACGTTGCAACGACCCCTGAAGTGAGGGCTACCTTGACGTTGCAACGACCCCTGAAGGGAGGGCTACCTTGACGTAGCAATGACCCCTGGAGGGAGGACTACCTTGACGTATCAACGACCCCTGAAGGGAGGGCTACCTTGACGTAGCAATGACCCCTGAAGGGAGGGCTACCTTGACGTAGCAATGACCCCTGAAGGGAGGGCTACCTTGACGTAGCAACGACACCTGAAGGGAGGGCTACCTTGACGTTGCAACGACCCCTGAAGGGAGGGCTACCTTGACATTGCAACGACCCCTGAAGGGAGGGCTAACTTGACGTAGCAACGACCCCTGAAGGGAGGGCTACCTTGACGTAGCAACGACCCCTGAAGGGAGGGCTACCTTGACGTTGCAACGACCCCAGAAGGGAGGGCTACCTTGACGTAGCAACGACCCCTGAAGGAAGGGCTACCTTGACGTTGCAACGACCCCTGAAGGGATAGCCAATCCAAAAGAGGAGAAAGACTGACCAATCAGGCATAGGATAAAAACTGACCAATCAGACGTAGTATAAATAGAAAGAACCTCAGTCAGTATGGAACGAATGAACAAAACATTGTTAGCTGTTGCTTTCCTTGTGTGTTGAATATGTTCGTATTAGTGCTGGAGAGTCGAGCCAGGTGTTCGTATGAGTGCTGGAGAGTCGAGCCAGGTGTTCGTATGAGTGCTGGAGAGTCGAGCCAGGTGTTCGTATGAGTGCTGGAGAGTCGAGCCAGGTGTTCGTATTAGTGCTGGAGAGTCGAGCCAGGTGTTCGTATGAGTGCTGGAGAGTCGAGCCAGGTGTTCGTATGAGTGCTGGAGAGTCGAGCCAGGTGTTCGTATGAGTGCTGGAGAGTCGAGCCAGGTGTTCGTATGAGTGCTGGAGAGTCGAGCCAGGTGTTCGTATGAGTGCTGGAGAGTCGAGCCAGGTGTTCGTATGAGTGCTGGAGAGTCGAGCCAGGTGTTCGTATGAGTGCTGGAGAGTCGAGCCTGGTGTTCGTATGAGTGCTGGAGAGTCGAGCCAGGTGTCTGTATGAGTGCTGGAGAGTCGAGCCAGGTGTTCGTATGAGTGCTGGAGAGTCGAGCCAGGTGTTCGTATGAGTGCTGGAGAGTCGAGCCAGGTGTTCGTATGAGTGCTGGAGAGTCGAGCCAGGTGTTCGTATGAGTGCAGGAGAGTCGAGCCAGGTGTTCGTATGAGTGCTGGAGAGTCGAGCCAGGTGTTCGTATGAGTGCTGGAGAGTCGAGCCAGGTGTTCGTATGAGTGCTGGAGAGTCGAGCCAGGTGTTCGTATGAGTGTTTGAGAGTCGAGCCAGGTGTTCGTATGAGTGCTGGAGAGTCGAGCCAGGTGTTCGTATGAGTGCTGGAGAGTCGAACCAAGTGTTCGTATGAGTGCTGGAGAGTCGAGCCAGGTGTTCGTATGAGTGCTGGAGAGTCGAGCCAGGTGTTCGTATGAGTGCTGGAGAGTCGAGCCAGGTGTTCGTATGAGTGTTTGAGAGTCGTGCCAGGTGTTCGCATGAGTGCTGGAGAGTCGAGCCAGGTGTTCGCATGAGTGCTGGAGAGTCGAGCCAGGTGTTCGTATGAGTGCTGGAGAGTCGAGCCAGGTGTTCATATGAGTGCTGGAGAGTCGAGCCAGGTGTTCGTATGAGTGCTGGAGAGTCGAGCCAGGTGTTCGCATGAGTGCTGGAGAGTCGAGCCAGGTGTTCGTATGAGTGCTGGAGAGTCGAGCCAGGTGTTCGTATGAGTGCTGGAGAGTCGTGCCAGGTGTTCGTATGAGTGCTGGAGAGTCGAGCCAGGTGTTCGTATGAGTGCTGGAGAGTCGAGCCAGGTGTTCGTATGAGTGCTGGAGAGTCGAGCCAGGTGTTCGTATGAGTGCTGGAGAGTCGAGCCAGGTGTTCATATAAGTGCTGGAGAGTCGAGCCACGTGTTCGTATGAGTGCTGGAGAGTCGAACCAGGTGTTCGCATGAGTGCTGGAGAGTCGAGCCAGGTGTTCGTATGAGTGCTGGAGAGTCGAGCCAGGTGTCGTATGAGTGCTGGAGAGTCGAGCCAGGTGTTCGTATGAGTGCTGGAGAGTCGAGCCAAGTGTTCGTATGAGTGCTGGAGAGT